>JAVKLA010000081.1:43942347-43953163 GCA_034782735.1 Sagittarius serpentarius
GGGGGGGGCTTTTCGAAGGCGGGGAAGGCCGTGTGGAAGGGTTGCGGTAGCAGCGCGGCCGGCGGCGAGCGCGGCTTGGGGAAGGCGGGGAGCAGCTTGGGGCGGCCGGGGGGGGCGGGAGCGCAGCAGCCGCCGGCTCTGCAGGGCGGCAGCAGCTGGGGCCGGGGGCAGGGGAAGAGCTCCCCCGGGTCCGGCAGCAGCAGCTGCTCCCTCCTCTTGCTCTTCCTCTTCCTCTTCCTCCTCCGGGGGCTGAGGCTCTTGCAGGAGGTGCAGAGAGCCTCCAGGTCCGCCTTGGAGATGAGCGAGCATTTCACCGCGCGGGTGGGCACCGAGTTGATGGCTTTGAGGGTCCGGAGCTCTTTGAGATCGCAGCGTCGGCTCTTGATCTTTAAGGTTTCCATCTTCTTGCTGATGGTGGTCCTGGGGATATCCTTAAACAGGTCGCTGAGGACCTGGGCCAAAGCAAACATCTGGGTGCCATTGATCTGTAAGTATCCCAAGTTTATCCCTTCGATTTCTTGATAGCCGGCATGAAAATCCCCCGGCCTGGCTTCCCCATTGTAATCCATGGTGGCTGGAACAATTCCGAAGGTCCCTTCGCAGGTCAGGAACATTTTGCAAGGAGCATTTACTTTGTCTGTTTCAAAGGGGGCATTGAAAATAAGGACATATTTGTTTCCACTCCCTGATCACACACATCCCTACCCCTCCGGAGAGGTGGGGGAGGGGGGAGGGGAGGAAAAAAAAAAAGAAAAAAAAAAGAAAAAAAATAAAGCCAAAGCAGTCGATCTCCCTTTCAAACGCTCCAGTCAATGGTTTCCAACATCTTCCGAACACCCAGTTCCTCCGCCTGTACCGGGGCTTGACTCCTCGTCTTCCCCCTCCCCAGCAAAAAAAAAAGAAAGAAAAATAAAGAAGTCAAACATCTTGCATCCTCCAGGCTCCCCCCGGCCAGCTCCCACCCCGCGGCCGCGCACCCCACCTTCCACTTCAAAAATATCTCTTGGGGGGGGGGAGAGGGAGGTGCGGGAGGGGGGGCGAGGAATCAACAAGCACAGCCCCCCCCCTTCGCTGTGCAAAGCCCCTGAGATGCTTAAGCAAACAAAGCTCCCGACAAGGTGGGGGGGGACGGGACGGAAAAATGGTCGCGGAGCGGGGGGGTGTGGGAGGCGGGGGAGCCCCGGGGCTCCGTGCGGCTCCCACCTTCCCCGGGCTCCGCACTCGCGGCCCCGCCGCCGCGTACGGTATATTCTAGGGAACACCCCACCGAGCCGTCCCCGCCACCCGCCAGCTGATTGGGCACTCCAGCCCTGTGATGTCATAAAACCCCAACATTTCACACGCACACCCCCGCGCAAAACCTCATAAACCCCTGGGCGGGCCGCGCAGAACCGCGCAGCCCCGCGCAGCCCCGCGGCTGCCGGGCGTGCCCGCGGCTTCGCCGCCCCGAGACCCGGGCGCACACAATAGAGGCAGCCTTGGGGTTGCTGGTTTGGGTTTTCCTTAAAAGAAAAATAAAAAAAATATTACAAATTACGCTGTATTTTCGAGGTGACGGTAGCGCGGGTGCCTCCGCTTTGTTTCCGCGTTTTAGGTTTTTTTTTGTTTTTTTTTTTTGGGGTTGGTTTGGGTTTTTTTTCACGTAGGGTTGTTTTAAGAGAGGTTGTTGCGCCTTCCCAAATCTGCCCGGATTCCTCTGGGATGGGTGTGTGTACGTATATATTTAATAAAGCGTGAAAGATATTACTCCAAGCGAGTTGTTCAAAACGATTGACTCCGCAACAATTCATCCTTCAGCCCGGAGTGGAATGCTTATTAATTGCCAATTACTGTATTTATTATCTGGAATGAGCACGGGCTCGAGCGCGGTATCAACAAAAACATCGGCAATATGTGCAAATAAAAGCAATGCAAAGATATTTATATTCCTTTTTACTCACACACGTTCTTTATTCACTTCGCATCTTTTTCTTCCAAACTCTTTCTTTAAGGAAAAAAAAAAAAAAAGAAGAAAAAGAAATTCTTTTGCATGCCTTTGCGCTGCTTAACTTTATTTCAAACTTTAAGTCCCAAGATTTCTTCGGCATTTGGTAGCTCGCTTCTGCCTTACAGACCAGGCGATGTTTTCCCAAAAGCAGGGCTCCAGATTTCTGTCTCCAAGGCGGGGGGGGGGGGGGAACAAAAAACCCCAACCCCTTACCCAGCCCGGAGCTCCATTGTCCCGTTCCTGCTATTTCTTTATAAACCTGAAGCTACTTGAGCGAAGTGAGAGGAGCCGCGGAGGCTGGACCGAGGGATTTTAACTCTCTGCTCAGGAGGCTAATTTTGGGGAAACAGTTACCTCGGAAACCTTTCTGGGGGAAGGGAAGCTGCAGCTCTGCAGCGCATGCTGTTCCCTTTCAAGCTTCGTCTGTCTCCCACATGAAAACTTGCTTTTAGTTTTCCTCTGCTTTTTTTGTGGTTCGAATGGCAAAATCTGAGTAATTTGATAATAATAATTTGTTAAACTATATGTACAATCAACCGCAAATGATCCCGATTTAGAAACAATCCCAGAGGAGGAGGAGGAGGAAGCGCATTCCTGAGTATGCGTGTAAAAAAATTCAAAATAACTCCAACATCGCCCTTAATGTGGGAGCGGAGTTCACCTGATTTGCTTCTACCTCCTCGCCGGCTGACGGGAGGGGAGCCTCCCGACGCCCGTCTCGATTCTGCCGGGGGAGGAATCACTGCCAGGGTTTTCCCCCTCCCCAGCACCCATGGGCGCACACCCACCCCCCACCCCGCAAACGCTTGGCCTTGCTGCGGAAAGAAGAGACCCCGTTTTCCAGATCTGGCTGCATTAAACCACCACATTTCACTCTCGTTTTCCACAGGCAAGAGTTTCCTGTGAGTAAAGGTCTGCCGGCCAACACAAACACCAAATTCCTCTTTGTTTGGGCAGAGGGGAGGGGGAAGAGTTTGCATCGCGATGGACGGAAAGTGGCCGGTGAGGGGGACAGTGCAGCTTGTTGCAGTGGCTCGCTGCGAGGGACCACAAAAAGTCCTGCCTGCACCCAGCCTGGAGTTGCCCTTCGCAAATATAAGGGAGATCCCGGGTTATTTTTCTTTCCACATAAAGCCAGAGCCATTTTACCTATAGGCTGAGCTTTGCTCCGTGCCAGACTGGAGGAGGGGAGCGGGGGGTGGAGGGAAGGAGCTGGCAGAGAATATCCCTGTCCGGTGTGGCCGATGCAGCCGCCGGGTTTGGGGCGGGGGGGGGTGGAGGCTTTTAAAGAAAATACAAGTCCGAGCAGCTCAATAAACTGTTCCTGGTCGGTTGTGGGGCTTTAGAGAGGACCCGGAGCCCCCTGATCGCCGGCCAGGAGGAAACAGGGCTCAGAAGCCGCGCACAGGCGAATGTATGGATACGTCATTTCCCAGTAAATCTCTGTCACTGGGAACGCAAAGAGACAATATTTGGGCTGTGGATAAAGTTCAATATGGAATATGCGTGTGTGTGCGTTGACGTCTCTATATGGACACAGCCAGCTCGACGTGGGACATACAGATACTTTACAAATCCAGAGATATAGATCTGTAGGGGTGGGCAGGGTACTCGCGGCCAGGGTGCTGGTTCGTAAGGAAATGCATTTTAGTCGCACCATAAGTGCTCTATGTGTCTGCTATAGGCGTCCTTGCTGCCAGCGCCGCGGGTCCCGCACAGTGCTGAGCACGGTGTCCCTTGCTATAGCACCTTCACCCCCGATATATACACGTATAGAGGAGCTAGCTGGTCGTTACTGGGTGTAGGGTGGCGCTTACACTTCTTCATGTTTATTGTTCGGGTGGCTGCAGGCCTGCTATGGAAGCGGCCACGGAATGGGCTGCTCGGGGGGTCCCAGGCGAGGGCAGGGGGCGAGGGGCCTGTGCCGGGGCAGTGCTGGGGGGCAGCGGGGCTGCACCCATCCCCGGCGATGCTGCTTCGGGAAACAGGCGCAGCCAGCAGACCTGGCAGCGTGTATATTTATGTATTTGTATATCCGTATATTTGTGTATCTATATATTTGTGTATCTGTATATTTGTGTATCTGTATATTTGTGTATCTGTGTATTTGCATCTCAGCCCAGCTACTGCTCCCGGGGGCGGAGCGGGGGGGTTCCAACCCCCTCCGCCGGGAGGAGAGGACCATAACCCGGGGGTCCCCACGGTCATCTTCACCCGTGAGGCATCCCCGGGAGATTTCTCCCTCGGACCTGTCAGGGCTGGTGGTTTCCGCAGGAAGCCATAAAAGTTATCGGGTTATGGGGATATCCCCATTTCCAGGGGAATCCGGAGGCGCAGCCCCCCCCCCTCCCTCCCCCGCCCTCCCTCGCTGGGGCGGTGGAGGACGGGGGGGGGGGGGGGCGACTTCTCAGGTTAGTTTACTCCGGTAAACTCATCCCCACGCACCTCCCCGGGTGGGCTCAGTGTTAGATAAGGTGCGTTTCTGCCTGACACGGAAGTGCCCACGCCCACGGCCGGGCACCCACGGGTGGGCACGGGAGGAAGAGGAGGGGGATCCCCGCGCGTCCGCGGGTTCCGAGATGGGGGTGGGATCCGTCCTGCGCTGGTCGGGGTCGGCTCCGCACCTCCCTCCCGCCCGGGGCTCCCGGGGCTGTGGGCCGGGGAGGGAAGGAGCAGGAGCCGCCGCAAACCCCTGCCGCGGCCGTGGGGTGCAGCGCGGCTCCCGCAGGCTCCGGCCGGGGCAGCCCGTGGGGTTCCCTCTTTGGTTTCTGGGTGCCTCATTTTCTATTTGAGCTGGTGTAAGAGTACTAAAGCTCGGGGGAGGAAAATAAAAATTAAAAAATAATTAAAAAAAAACCCACCATGAGAATGCCGAAGAGGTTTGGGTTGCGCCGTTTAGGAAGAAGTTTTAGGGGCTGGGGCTCCTCTGCGTGGGTTGTGCACGGTGTACGCCGCGGGGGGGTGGGGGGTGGTTTTGCTCTGACAGCTCAAATCTCACTCGTGGCTCTCTCAGGTTCAACATCCCTCGCAGAGAGCGGGCGAGGGGGGAGAGAGGAGCAAAAAAGGCGGGTGCCAGCAGGAAACCAGGGGAGACGCTGCTGGTGGGAGCTGGGGCGAGGGCAGGGGGTGAGCAGGGAGGAATTCACAGAGCAGCCGCTGCTTGGGGAGGGTACCTCAGATTTACCACGGAAAAAGTGATTAGAAATTAATATTGGCCCGAGTGAATTATTTCAATCGCAAGGAATCGTTTTATCTACTTTCTTTTCTTGCAAGAAACAAATCCCAGAAAGCGAGGTGGCCAAAATCATGCCAAGACCCCTCCATGCAGAGCTCCCTAAAGCAAGGGACAGCCTGGCCGTGCCCCTATACAGAGCAGAAGCCCCTCAGTAAATGCTCCCACAGCGGTTCCCGGCTAGAAACCTACGTGGAGAGGCTGCGATTTCCCACCTTCCCGCTGCTTGCTGGGGCAGGATGGGCCTAGTGCTCCCACCGGGAGACTCGGGCCCTCTGCGGGGATGGAAAAGCCCTTTGGCTGCGATACGAGGGGTGTTTTCAAGGAAAATATTGAAATTCTGATGGTTTTTTTTTTTTATTACTTTAGACAGTTTGTAGAAGACCTGCAAGCAGCCCACCGCGTCCGGGGGAGCTGAAAGCAGCCCAGCACCAGGCACTGGTTAAAACCCCTAATATTTTGATCAGAGGCAGTTACTCCTGACAGGCACTTAAGCTGTCCGGGATGAAAATATTTCTACAAATCACTTGGTGCACTGGCTTTTTAAATGCCTCTGGTACATTTTACAGGCTACAGGAGGGAGCTGGAGAAGCAGATCCAAACCCCACCAGCCTGGCATGTAGGACAGACAGATGGATGGGCCAGGGCCAGCCTGGAGGAAAAAAAATGCCTCTTTCATTTTGGGGTGGTGGGTGGCTTCATAACAACTCTCCCTGCTCCAGGACCCACCTTTATGTTGCCAGCAGTGAGGGACTGGTAAAATGCCCTCAGATGCACTCAAAGGCAGAGTTAGTGCCTCTCATTCACATGGGATAGGGTTATTTTTCAGGATTTCTTTCTTATTTGTCAAGTTTTCTTTCTTATTTTTCAAGATTTTTCTCTTATTTTTTCAGGATTTCCCTCCTTTCTTCTCCATGAGCAGTTTGTGAATAATATTCAGTGAAACCACCGAAAAATGCCTCTCCATTCTCAGTCTAAAACTTCGAGCATATTGCATGACTAATTAATAATATTTTTTAAAATCCTACTGTTCCTAAAATAATATTTGAATGTATCTCTTTATTGATATCCATATTTATAACAGGCTTCTGGAGAACCAGTGGCTGAGGAGAAAAGGGGAGCGTGTAGCTGTGCAGGGCCCCGTATCTGTACCCACCGGCTTGGGATAATTTTACAGCGAATCTGTGCTGCGATGTCGTTATTCGAAGATGTTGGACTCTTTCTGGATTTTTTTTTTAGGTACTACCCCGGTGCAAAGAAAAACAGTATTTAGTGACAATTTATAAAGATGCAAATCCCGGCTCCCCTCTCTTTTGTTTCAAAACACAAAGCCAGAAAACTGGGCTTAGTTTGAAAATAGGCTTGGCCAGGGTGGCTGCAGGCTGGGGCCATCCCTGCTGCCGTTGTTCCCTTTTCCTCCCCGTAAAACAACACGGTTTTGGGGGAAAAAACACATCCAAAACCAAACAAACAAACAAACAGAATCGAAAATGTGCAATCTGATGAAAACTGCAGGGTTTAAACCACCGGAGAGGCCTAGGAAGAGCAATAGATTGCATCAGACCAAATGGTGCTGCTCAGACCACATTTAAAAGGTTTCGAGCCTTGTTTGGGGTGAAACCGAGAGATTTAAAGCAAAGCCGGGGCAGGTCCCGGGAAGCAGGTCCCAAAAGGACGGAGGAACGAGTGGTTATTTTTTAATCAGCTGAGCTGTGTTTGCTCCGCAGCTCCTTTGCGTGGTTTTACTGACGTGGGAGGAGGGTCCCAGTTCAGGGAATTAAAAACGCACCCATCCTTCCACTGACTTCAAACATCCCAAGGTCGCTCGTTCAAACTTTCTGCTTTATTTCTATCTTTCTTAATGAACAGCCTTTCACCATCCTCTAACAAAGAAACCACATTTTCTGGGGAGCAGCTGAAGGAAATTATACAGTAATAAACACTGCCGATTGGGAAAAAACAAAAATGTTTGTTTGTTTTCCTAAGCAAATACAGCTAAATACTTCCAAGGGGGGGTCTTCTCCAGGAGAAATCCTTGTGAAGAGGCTTGGAGGAGGGTCCTGGGCCCCGGCAACTTCGAGGGATGCGATGGGAGGCTGGAAGGGGAGAACCTCCATTTTCCTGCTGTCTTCAATGAGCCTATTTCCCCCCCGATTATATAAAGATTAATTTTATGGCGATAGAGAGAAGTGTATGTCTTTGAAACAAAAACCAAAAAAACAAGAGACTTCTAAGAAAGAGGAAAACCGAGTTTGTAGATGGAAGATTTCATGGCTCAATCTTAAAGCCAGCAGAGAATTTGCATTATTCTTCTGCCGCCTTTTGATGTTTCCCATATTACACTGTGATTTGATTGTTTTCCTTCTTCTTGCTTAATCCAGGCTCTTACTCCTTTTATAAGGGAACAACTTCTAATAAAAAAATTTGTAGATTAGTAAATGATAAGCCCAGAACATTTTCTTTTTAACCAATTACATCTGAAGAAATCTTAAGTCATGGGGTTTTCTTTCCCTTTAAATCTAGCCCAGCTAAACCAGGGAAAGTCTCTTATTATGTCTAACCCATTGATTTACTACTAACTCAGGATTTTGTTTGCTAGTTCAGTTTAGAATTAAAAGAATGTTGGAAAATATTTTTGTTGCTAAGATAAGCGTAAACCAAAACTCTTCCTTGCCATCCAGTAAGCGCTGGTATCAGTAGAAATTAAAGGCAATGCAAGAAAGCCACAATCTTTCAGTCTTTTTGTAAGACAGAGAATGGTCTTGGATATTGCCTTTTCCCTCAAAGAGCATTTTATATTCTTCGGGAAACATTTATCAATTCTTATTTAAATTGCACTCACACCTACAACACTTATTCCTTAACTTTTAAACGTTATATTTAAAGCAATTATGATTTAAAAGTCCTCTGCAACAGACAAATACCCTCATAGCATTTTTAAACTGTGTAAAGTTTCGTGTTGTCAAACTTTAAAAGGAACAAACTTTTTTTTTTTTTTACCTTTTACAAAGTATTTCTCCTGCCTGTTATTGATTGACAAGTTTATTATTATTATGAATGGATTCTCCCATTTCCCAGTCCTCTTCAAGGCCTGATGTGGATTGAGAGCCTGACCAGTTGCTTATTGACCCATGATGGCTATACAATGACCCTGCTGCCCCCAGCCTGACCCTGGGACCCCCGAAGGACCCAGCCCAACAGAACAGGGCTCAGATATGCAAAGTTAAAGCTTTATGGGGTTTGGGGAAGGGAGGGGGAGATTGCAAAGTGGGCGAGGGTTTCATTAACAAAAATGTGTTTATTGTAAATAAAAAAGGCAAAGGGGCTGTTTAAAGGAACATGTCCTAAAGGATTGCAGCTACCTTCTGGATGGGGAATGCTGGAGCCTCGGAGCCCTTTTTATACCAACACATGCCTAATTGGCGACAATAAAAGGAGAAAGGCTGACACTGGCTCTGCTGACTTTCCTGGCTGCCTGGGCGATATTCAGTAAGTATTGCTCGATTTCCAAAAGTTATCGAATTTGTTCAAATTTGAAACGGCAGCCGCCTCCAGGGAGGAAAACAGAGAAACCCGGCGGCAAGGCCCACTCGCACCTCCGCTCTTTTCCCTTCCCTCCCTACGAGCATCCCTGTGTGCGGGTGCCTGCGTACCGCTGACACAGGGAGCCGAACCCTCGTTTTGTGCCGAGGTCTGGTGCTCATACAACAAGAGGAAGCAGGGCCTTTAAAAACATAATCAGCAGAGATGAACAAAATAAAAAAGGTTAGAGCGGCTATCAGCATTAATCCTCACCCTTTGTCTTTTTACCCACTAAGTGAGGAAATGAAGGGGAAGGACATCTCCTCCTACCCCTGAAACGCAGCTCCTCTGCTTCGTTACTGTACAGGGTTTGTGGGCGAGCTAATAATTACTTCTGAGAGGTGAGAGATGGTATGTGGCCCAGAAAGCGTATGTTTTGTGAAACAGCGTTTCGCTCCATTTCAGAAAGTAAGGGGATATGCTCCCCACCCTCTCTCCCTCATTTAATGGAGATCCAGTTGTTTAAATAATTTCCCTCTTCCCAAAACAAATGCAGGAGAATGAGAGCTCATTTTTTATCCTAATTGATGGATCGCTGAAGACAAGCCTTTGAAGAAAACGGCTGTCAACAGTGGGAGATACCCGGAGCATCTGGGTTAGATAGGTATAAAGCAAAGAGCAACCTGCATTCTTTGCGAGGCTGGATGCTCTCAGATTATAAACCACGGCGATTGCTTTTGATTTCACCATAAAAACAACAGCAGCAGCAGCAGCAAGTTGTTCTGACACTCTCAAAACATCTGGATTGTAAAGTTTGCTGGTTTCTGGCAACAGCAACAATAATAATAAAATCTCTCGCCGTACGGGCAGGTCCCCAGGGTTTCGCCAGGGTTTCGGCTCGACCCGGCCGAGATGTTTGTTCTGCTGCACGGCAGAAAACGTACGTTTGTGTTGCACATCCCAGACACCTCCCCGGCGGTGGATGCAGGGGATAACACACGGGGCTCTGCGGCTCCGAAGAGAAAAAGCTCTTGCAGTTCCTGACCGCGGTGCCCATGCACCTAACGGCAAGAAATAGCAGATCTGGGGGATGTACCCTGTGTGTGTGTTTAAATAGCCTGAATTTTGATTTAAGTCTTGGGGTATGGGAGAGATTTGGACAAAACCTGGCGTACAGGAGTACAGAGGCATGTCAAACGCTCACGGGGCACAAGGAGCCCCGCACCGAAGTGGCTCCGTGTCCTTGCACGTCCTGGTGCGTGGCACGAACAGCTCTGGGCACACACAGGCAGAGGTGTGGAATCTCCATGCGCAGCACGACCCGGGCAGGAGCTGCTCTACCGGCTCCTGAGCTAGGTTAAACCCTGGAATTTGGGAGGAAAAAAGTTATTGAAGTGCTGAGAATAGTTCTCGAGTGCTTTCCGCCCGTTACTCCTTGTGCAGGGGAGGAGGACGCATCTGTTTGTCTTTATTTGATTTTATTATCATTTTTTTAACACCGTGGTATCTCCCAACTGCCAAACGGTTCTCGATTTCGGAGGCGCTGAGACCTAAAGGGAGAGGAGGGCACCGAGCTGGGAAACAATAAAATAGAAAATATTTGCCTTTCACTCCAAAATGGACATTTCAGTTTCAGCTCCACTTTCTAGGAATCTCCTGGCAGAAACGTCCCGCTCCGTGGGGAAGGGACGGGAGAGCTTTGTGGCTCTGTGTGTGTGTCCCTCCGCCCCCCCCGCAGCCCCTGCAGCCGCCTGTGCCTCGGGGGCGGCGGGGTGGGGGGGGGGGTTCTCTCGTCCCCAAATAGAGATGAGACGAAGAGATGCCTTTGGGGTCGTTCGGAAGCTATAATCTAAAAATCGAGGTCCCCGAGGGAGTGGACACCGGGACGAGGGGTACATGGGCACCGGAGGCCGGGGTGGGGGGACACGGGCACGGGGAGCCGGGGGCAGGCGGTGGCACCGGCTCCGCCCCAGCGGTGCCCGGCCCGGGTGGGCGGCGATCGCTCCCGAGCCGCGCGGGATGAACCGGGTCGGCGGGCACCGCCGCGGGGGGGGGGGGCCGGGGGCGGGGGGGGC
>JAVKLA010000081.1:43965548-44003039 GCA_034782735.1 Sagittarius serpentarius
CCGCCGCGGCGGGGCCGGGTCGTTCGCCCCCCGCCCCCGGTGGCCCGGGAAGGGCGGGCTGCCGAGCCCCGGGCCGGGAGGAGGGCAGCGCCGGGCCGGGAAGCGCCGCAGCCGCCCCCCGGGGGTCCGGTGCCCTCCCCTCGGCCCGCTGCCGCACATGGCCCCGGGTAACCCCCCCGGGGGCGGCCGCGGGGCCCGGAGCTGCCTCCTCCAAGGGCAGGGAGGAAGGCAGCCCTTCTCCTCCCAGAGATAGGGGCTATTTGCATTTTAAATGACTTGGAGCACGCCCCTACCACACGGTATCGGACTGGAAAGTTTGTCCTCGGGTCTCCGAACAACAACAACAACAAAAAAAAAAATTTAAAAAAAAAATGTATTTGCTTTCATTCAAATCCGGCAGAAAGGCACGGTGATTATCCTGGTTGGTTTGTTTTGAATAACAAGAAGGTTTCTGGTCTCATCTGGCATGTCTGTTTTTCCATCTATTATTATCCTATCCATCTACCAGCACATCTCCAGCCCCTTCCTGTACAATCTCTCCCTCGGTGTCTTGATGCACGCTCCTGTCCCCAGCTGCGAATGTGTCCTGCTCTGCCTCTGCCCGCCTGTCAGGAGCAGGTCTCTGGGTCTGTAGGTTGGGCTTTCCTTTGCTTTTCATGTGTTTGGTGTATCCATGCTCACGGCTTTAGTAAGAAGTCGCTTACAACCAGGTGACTAAAGGGGAGTTAAAATGAGGAAGCAAAACTCGCAGGGGATTTCTCTTTATTCAGAGGTGATGCTTGGGTGTCTCCTGTCATCAGGCAGCCTCTCCAGGGTGCCTCTGAGTGGCCCAGCAGCGTGGAAGGGTCTCTCTGGAAGGACACTTTTTTCTGTTTTAATTTTGCCAGTGTAAGTCTTCCATTTTTCCTGTTATTTATCAGACCCTATGCTACAGAATAGGTTTCTTCATCGCTCTCTTTTTTGGAGGGAGATAAAGGGCGCTGGCATCCTTATGCCCACTCCCAAGATTAATATAAACACTTCTGCTTGCTGGCAAGAACAGTTTCAAACGTGCAATGCTTTTATTCTTTTAGAGCACCTGTTTCTAGGCCCGCACAGGTACGGAGACTGGGTGCGTTTGCTGTTTGTGGCCGCGGCGGGGAAGCGGGCGCGTAGCATTGTTTTGGTAAAGTTGGAACATGTTAGAAAAGTCTCAGACAGGGCACCGCTTGTGTGTTTGGAAACACAACTGTCTATTTAGGTCTTGTAAGAGTCCTTCAGGATATATAATAATTCATAAGGAGTGCAGCAGTGTGTAGTGGGTGCTCGTCAACCCTCTTTTTAAAGCCTGCTCATAAACCTAGCAGTAGTGTAGTGTTTTGGTAGGCTTTTATTTCTTAAATAGAAACAAACCACTGTAGAGGATCATCTGGGTCATCTAGTCTCGTTCCATGCAATCACACAGTGGGTTTGGTATCTCTTTGTACTGCTTGAATATCCACAAAACCAAAGTTACCTTTTGAAATGATTGTACAGTTAAATAAGGAACTCTCTGGTTTTTTAAATGTACATTATAGCTACACATTAGGGCTGATTCTTAAAAATATCAGTACTATTTCTGTGATGATGGTTAGAAATCTCACCTTTCCAGTAAAAAATTAAAAATGTTAACAGAAACATCTGATTGGAAATTAAGAATCTAATAAGATAGTTAAGAACATTTACAAACCCTGTTTTCAACTCTGCCTTACTTATGTTCTGCATTTTTCCTTGTTTTCTTCCTCGTTTTCTTCTTTTTTGAAGCAGTGGGCACAGAAGCTCGCGCTGGCTCCAGCTGAGTGCTTGCTTTTGGCCCTAAGCCCACTGCTAAAGATGGACCCAAGACAGGCTCCTCTGTCATTGCTTTCATGTAGTTTCTATTTTCTTATGTGTATGCTTTGGCTCATCTTGCAGCCAGCTCTTTCGGTTTAACTCTACCATTGCGTTCGTTTTCCTGGCTGATGTGGAATAACAGACATTAGAGAGATGGAGAGAACCTATTGCGGGTCGTGTCTGGTCCATCCCCAAGGGAACATCACAGGATTGCTTCCAGCAGGATATTTTCAGATGCTTTGTCCAACCTAGTTTCAAATGTCTCAAGTGACTGGGATTCCATTCCAACCACCAGTTTGCATTTGAAGGTGGAATGAGGAAGGTATAATTTGTTCTTTCCTAGGAGACTCCTATACCCTCGTCTGAGATGCATAGCCTTACTTCTTACCACTATCTTTACCAGCCTCTGTTGCTTTGAACCCACCTGCATAGTGGCTAAGAGCCCTTTCAGGGTCAGAAATGCTTCCTTTGGGACTCACAGAGACCATCCTTGGATGGTTAGATGGTGAAGATCGCCGAGGAAGGTGAACAGTCTTCAAGCAACATTGCCCCATCAGAGAAGGGAGCTAATTTTAAACAAGTGGGAGCTGCAGCTTGCAGAGGGAGACCCCGAGAGCATCAATAGTGATGTAGAAAGCAAAAGGGTTGCATGGTATAGCTGGATAAAACAGCAGCGTTGTTGGGTTATCAGCTGGAGATTTGTATTGACACAGAACCTGTTCCCAGGAGTAGTCGTAAAAAACCGGAATTCGGTGATGCTGGAAGCATGCTGCGAAAGGCTGCCGCTGGGTGTGACTTACAGACTGGAGGGTGTGCAGGATAAATGGGAGTTTCGCTTGGTGTCTGTCTGAATTCTCACTGAGATGATTTCCTTCATGATGCTGAGATTTTATCTTAGTCCTAATTATGGTTAAGGTGCTTCGTAGCCATCCATTTCATAATTTTATATTTAGATCACCAGTGACACTTGAAAAGTTAAGGGGTAAGAAATTGCTCCATTTGTGCTTGCTAGACCAGAATTAGACACAGTTTATGAAGCTCTCAGTTCCCACTTAGGCCAGATTTTCATAGGAATTTTTCATACTGGGCATGAGCTTATTTGAAAACTTGAATAAATGTGTAACACTGGACCTCTTGCAAAAGGCCATGTGCTGTTGCTGGATATGTAAACTAGAAAGGGGAATAAAATGCTGCGTAGATGTAATTTTTGGTTTTCTCACCCATATCTGACTGATAACAGCTCTGGCAAACTTTTATATACACCTGAGAAATTAAACAGTCGATTTAAAGGTGGTCTAATGAACTCTCTTTGCTTTTCTTCCAGCTTGCTATGGAATTGTCCAGGTTCCTACCGGACCCTGGTTCTGTCGGAAATGTGAATCTCAAGAGAGAGCCGCCCGGGTGGTGAGTACGAAGCACGCTTGTTCTTACACTAAATAGCTTTGCTCGATGCCCTTCATGTCTCTGCTGGAAGCAGTGTGGTCCCCTGGCAAAAGTGGTAAGAGCCTGGCATTTCAGCACTACTGTGATTGTAGTCTCAGCTCTGCCCGTAACCTGCTATATCTTGTTTATACAACAGGAATAATTATATCAAACAATGTTATACAATGCTGTTAGCCGTTTTGATGAAGATGCTGCCAGAGGTGCTTTTAAGCAAGTTATCAATGACAAAATTTTTGAGTCTAGAGACCTCAATCTTCTAAAGAAACAATGGCATTCTTCTAAAAAGTGGTTTCCCTGCGGTTTTTTCTGTTCAGCTCCTCAGAAAGTTTTGGAGTGGAGGGAGGTTGGCATCACCTGAGATGCTGCTGTACTGTCAGAGTTATCGTACTGACTGACAGGGTGGATTGGCATTCGTATCTCGCAGCAACAGTCCCCTGCATAAAGTCTTCTGAGTTTGTAAAACAGCAGAGAAAATGACAGGAAGGTGGATCAGGGTTTAGTTTCTGTCTAAGTAGCAACTGAGCAGGATAGAACACTTTACAAATGTTCTTAATTAATTCTGGCATTTCCCGGTGAGGCAGGAAAGTGGAAACAGTCAGGCCAGGACTGCCTCTTAGGTCCGTCTATGTGACAAAGTTACTTGTGCAGTAAACTAGGCTGTGAGTTCACAGCACAGCAGCTACTCTGCAGTAAGTTCCCATGTGAGCCCTTATCAGATACGGCTGCATCAACCAACTTCTGAGGCACCAGGATGCAGATCTTTAGCATGTTAGTTATGCCATAGGTGCTGCTTTTGCCATACGGTAAATCTGGGGTAGCTTCCCCCCTTCGCTTCCTCAAGGAAGAATTTGAATTAAACTTTGGCTTCCCTTAAATACAGGCAGCCTCAGTCAGCACAAACAACATTTATTAGTGCCTGCGCTGCCTTCTGAACTCGTTTAGCTAAATGTTTTCTGAAGTACACACCTAGCAAAGCTGGTGTAGGTGACCTCTGAATGTGCATATCCGTGCAGGCCTGAGCAAATAGCGCGCTCCATCTCAGCTGGGCTCTCTGCTTGCTGCAGTACAAAAGTTTAATCTGTTTCACAGATGGGCAAAGAACGTGGCAAAGATGAGTGAATGGGGGAATTAGGTATCTGTACCATGCTTTCTACGTTGCATAAACTCATTCCTCATTGGAAGTGGGAGTGTAAACAAGACCAGACTTTCAGACCTGAGCTCTTTTCCCATTGTAAGATGCTGCTTTTATGTGCACTGCAGTAAAGAAGATCGAATGTGTCTTTGAGTGGTTTTACATCCTGCAGATAGTTTTGTAGCAAAGAAAGGAACTGGGATTTCATGGGCCTCCTTCCCCCGGCTCTCCCAACCATGCAGGCAGAGAGCAGCTCTCCAGCGTTAGCTACGATTCAGTGTATGCTGTAGTAATACATGTACACACAAGTCCTCCTCACCTGTGCTCATTGCAAGGACTGTAACTTTTCACTTGCACATTATACACTTCAAACTGCCTCCAAGGTATCAAGAAAACAATACGCCTACAGGTGGCTCTTTATTTAACTCCCCCTCAGTGAAATCTGTTAGACAATGCGTGGTGGGCCTCAGTCATGCCATTCAGTCCTGTGGCATTCAGCCCTGCTACTATAATAACTGAACAGTGATAATCTTCCTTCCTAAGCAGAGCTGGGGATGATTTCCTATCTAAATCCCTCACCTTTTCAGTTAAACACCAGCAGTCATAGCAACAGACACGCAGATGGGTAAATACTTAAAAAGAATCTAGTTCTTTGATGTAGAAAACAGCATGATCAGAGTAAGGGAAATGAGTCAGGTCTTACAAGATCTGTGCATGGCTCTCTTACCAAAACACTTTGAATTTGGGCTCCGTGGTCCAGCGAGGCTGGAGGGTATGACTCTTCCACTGCCCTGGGCTTTCATGGCACCTCTCTGTGCCTGGCTGTCTCCAGCTGTAGAAGGGGCGTTAGCAGCCTGCAGACACTGCCGTGAGGATCTTGAAGGAGAGATGCTGCTATTTGAGCGCAAAATACACTGACAACAGCAGTAGGATGAATTGTTATTCTTATTTCTTTCATGATGACTGCGTGGCAAACTCCTTCGAAAAACAACAATGTTTTTCTTTCCACATCTGCCTTCATGGAAGAATCTTAAAACAGTTTACAAGCTTTATCCATAACAAACATACTTATTGGCTAAATATTGATACTTTTGCTTTGAAAATGAGATACAGAGGCATCGAGAATATTGCACTTCTTTGAGAGTACTTTAAAACATAGGTCTCCTGATTTCTATGTCCCTCCTTTGGAGAGATGGAGTCCATCCCCTCTTCAGCTTTGGAAAGATCGCTCAGGAGCCTGAACTTTCAGTCGGCAGGTGTAGTTGCTCAGTGGTAGATCCCAGAGTTAGAAGCCCCGGGAGGTCGGGAGCTCTACCTTACCCGTCACGACTTGGTTTAAATCAGCCAAGCTCTGCTCTTTTCCCAGAGTTGAAATAAAAGCCCTGGAGACCGCCTGGGCCTATGCAGGTTGAATAAAAGGAAGAGGTACCACTAATCCCTGCTCATAACCCCCTCCTTAGATGCTCAGGTCCCTAAAGGAGGCTGTGGACGCTATTGTGCTTACAGTAAGCAACTGAAAGCCCATCCACTTTGTAATCAAATTGTCTAGGAAGCCCGGTGAGCTGCAATGGCCAGAGGGCACTCATGTGAGGGATCATGTGAAGGCTTTAGCTGTCATTTCGAGGCAGGGCTATTAAAAGGCTTGTGTGGGGCCGATGGAGCTGTTAACCCCTCTTGTTACAATCAGAGCTTTGCTAATCGCATGGTGGGAGAGCTGCTTTGATCTGAGGGGTGGAGGGGAGAGCGGAGGGGCCTTTTCAAGTGCAAATTTCTTATTACAGTGTCTCAGTTAACCCAGTTCTTTTTCTGTCTTGGCTTTGCTGGGCTTTCCATAGTAATTGTGAGAGCAGCTCTCCAGCCCTCTGGCAGCCTGGACCTAACCAGGAGCAGTGAGAAACACCTCCTGTGGTCATCCATCCATATTTCAAACTAAGTCGCAGGGAGAGCGAGACAGGCTGCTGACGATGGCACTGGACTTCGTCCCCTCATCTCTTATTTATACGTTATCACAGGGATTTCGTGCTTACCAAAGGTGCCTGTTTGACAGCCCCGCAATGCTTGATTCCCACAAAAGCGTTCAAGGATCGGGCTGAGCGTCCCTGCTGCCCGTTGCATTGCAATCCTGTTTATTGTGCCCATCTCTCCAGGAGGTAAAATTTCAGCAGAGGAAATCTTGCTTGAGGAAAACCACCTTTGTGGAAGGTCCTCGGGGACTACTCGGCGGCAGAGGCTTTTGCTCGTGGCCAGTTATTGCTCAATACGTTGCTGTTTACTGTGGCGTGGAGTGCCTGCCCTGTACGCTCACCAGAGCCGAGCCATCACAGCGAAACATGGGCGGGTGAGAGCACCGGGTCCCGCACACTCATAGCAGCACAGCCCGTCGTCTCGCTTTGACACCAGGCACCTCATTTCAAAACTTTCTGACAAAGCACATTTTTCACAGAAAAACAAGGGGCTTTTTGTTTTGTTTTGTTTTGTTTTAACAAATCAGGCATTTCTACAGGGGAGGGAAAAGGTTTGCGCCTCACAGGTTTTCGGGCCTTTTTTGAAGTCAAAGAAAACAAAAAGCACATAGAAGTTTTCCCTGAGTGATGCCATGAGAAGACAGCAACCGTTTTTGGGCGGCTCAGCCTGGGAGGCGCCCTCAGGGCTGGGAGCGTGTTCCCCCATGTGTGGCAACGTGCCCCAAAACCACCTCGCCTTCCACCAACGCTTTGAAAGGGCGTTATGGCTGGGGGAGAGCCCTCATGTGGCAGTCGGCTGACATGGAGGCCGATGACCACAGGGCTGAAATTAGTGAGGTGGGAAAAATGAATGCAAGGCTTTGCCGTCCGCTCGGAGGCAAGGCATGGCGCCCAGGGCTGTGGCGCTGGGTTTCCCTGGCTCTTGCCGTCCCGCCTGGCCGGACCCTCCCCGTCCACTTGCCGGGCACGCATGGTGTGGGGGTGAGGCCCGTTCCCGCCCTGGCCATGAGGGAGACCCTTCAGCAGATTTGGGGCCACTGCTGGCCTTGGAGGCCTCCCTGCCCTGGGAGCCTGGCGTGAGGGGGCTCATCTCCAGTCGCCGTGTGGCTGCTGGCCGCGGTGGAGGCGACGGCGTGTCTCCCCCTCACGGTTTTCCCCAAAAGCAGCCGTTAGTGAGTGGGCATGGAGAGGGGCGCAGAGTCACTTCTGTCCCTCACAGCCCGTCATGGTGCTGGGCCTGTGGCCTCCTGCCTGGCATGATGGTGCTGAGGGAGCTTCCTCCACCTTCCCGGGTGGCAGGGACCCTCTGGTGCTAACGCTTCCCTCACACCTTCTCCATCACGCCTCAGTGACTCCCAAGGCTGGGTTTGGGGGGAAGCAGGGTGCCCACTTGCCAGTCCCGGCCATCGGGGCTGGGCTCGCCATGGCCCCCCACGCTCCGCCAGCAAAAATGTCACGACAGCCTCACCCACCTCTCATGAGACTGGAAAAAATGTCGCGAGAGAAGGAAGGAAGGAAAGAGACAAAGATAGATAATGGCTTCTTTTTATTTGCCTTCTGCTCTCTGAGTCATGGTTTTCAGTTTTACTCCCCAACCGCAAAGTCTAAAACTTTTTTTTTTTTTTTTTTTTAAAAAAGCCCCATGAAAGTCAAGGTTCGCTTGTAGCCCTGTGGCTCATGGACTGAGGCATTAAATACGTCCCCGTCAGACAGGACGATATTGAGCTGTGTCAGAGTATCTTTTTGCGCCCAAACCGCTCTCAGCCCTGCTTCCACTTCCTCTCTTTGAAAGCAGCCCCATCTTTCATAACCATGTTGTAAATGAATCATCTCTTTTCTGGCCCCACGCCCCTGGGAGTTAGATTAAACTTTTTGTTTCTGCTTAATTTCAAGAGATGTGAACTGTGTCCCCACAAAGATGGAGCCCTGAAACGGACCGACAACGGAGGTGAGTACCTCTGCGCAGAGCCGGGTATGTCACGCAGAGCCGCTGGGGACTTGGCAGCCGTCCTGGGCGCAAAATAATTCGTTTCTGAGCCTATAGGAAGGCTGGAGGCTCCAGAGGAATGAAAACACTCTGCCTTTTTCTTAAAAAACTTCACTTTTTGAAGCCTCCAGGGTGAGAAGACCTCTCCCTGGGGGGCAACCTGCCTGACCTCTGGCTGGCCTCAGAGCAAAACCCCTGAAATGTGCAGTTTCTTGAGTTTAACCTTGCAGGAATCGGTGCATGATCTGGCGTTGTTTACAGAAATGTGGAAGTTGCAGAGTTACTTGCTGCACGCTTGCACAGCAGCAGTGTGATCTTCAAGTGAACAGAGCCTCAGCCTTGAGTACCCATCTGAGAGGAGGGACCAAGATGCATTAAAGATGTTTTTCTCTGCAGGACTTATCTGCTCATCATCGATGCTTCTCAGCCTCTGGTGCTGTGAAGTATTGTGGAGTCTGATTTCAGTTGTCAGAGCTTGCAGCTATTGATGCTACTGGCTGTATAGATCAAACTTAATTTTTCTGAAAATCTTGTTTTTCAGAAAGGCTTCTGTACCTACCTGCGACTTACCTTAATACACAAAGAATTAAATTAGACAAGGAGGTCTTTATTCTGATAGATCTCATATTTAGAGAAGCAGCGCTAAGTCCAGGGTATTTTGTAGAAGCATCTGCTAGAGCTGGCCATAAGTGCCAAGAGCCTTAGTGCAATAGCACAAGTATTGTGTTGGGGGATTGTTTTATAATAACATAGCATCTTCTTCCAAACCTGTTACTACATGGTTTGATCAGGTCTGTGTAGACAGGCGCAAGAAGTTTTACAACCATGTCACTGTACAGAATTATATAGCCCAAGTACTTACAGTGCTATATGGTTCTGTAATCATGAAGTTTGGTTCCACCTGCTATGCGGCAGGTGAATCTGCCCTAATTCTAGCTAAATCCTTCCGGTGCAGTAGCCATACTGGTACGGATCAGCCCCCAAAGGCTCCTGACCTTCAAACTTTATCAGTTCTCTCCTGACCAGATGGAATTTCAACTTACACATCTGATTTGGGAAGTGTCTTGGTGGATTTAGATTCTGATCTAACTTGGCTTGCTGAAAAAGAGCCTTCTTTAGCCATTGATAACAGCCAATAAAGGGAGCTTTGTTTCCAGTGGCATGGAACTACACGTCAAACCTGTCCCATCAGCACCATTTACTGCTTGGATGCTTTTCCTGGGTTTGGTTAGGTCTTCAGCTCTGGGTCTGAGGGGTGCTTTTAAGAACGATGAGCGTTGCACATTTCTTTTCCCAAAGAAATCTCTGCTTTCTTTTTTAATCTGGAGGTGGTATCCGTCTATCTTTCACCCACAAAGGATTTGATTCCCAACCAAGTTACAACAAGCAGTATTTAAAATCTAACATCTAACTTAAGTTGGCTCCCTTCCTACACTCTCTTCATTCTCTCCCTCCCGTGCTTGTCTGCAGCTCTGTTTGAGTTAAGGCTCCTCTGGGTTGCCCCGCGTGAATCTCCGCTCTCTGTCTTGTTCGCTTCCCCAGGGTGGGCCCATGTCGTCTGTGCTTTGTACATCCCAGAGGTGCAGTTTGCCAACGTGCTCACCATGGAGCCAATTGTCCTGCAGTATGTACCCCACGACCGCTTCAACAAGGTAAGGCCATCTCTTTCTCCTGCTGCCCCAAGTGTACTTGCCCTGCCTTGGCTTTTGGGGGTCATCTTATTCTACCACATCTCCTGTCCAATTTATTTTAATTCCCAGGTACTCAGATTCCTTTAAAAATAACTAATAAAGTAAATCCCTGTTTGTGTAAATACCTTTTTGGTCCTTCGTTTTTCGCTTCCCCAACTCCCTGCAACTTGAGCAATCTCCGCCTCGGAGTTGCATGTTGGTTACTCCATCTGACACAGTAGTAATTTGGGGAGAAAAAGAAGATGCGTGAGTTTTCTGCGTGCCCCTGAGAAGTAACCCAGAGCTGTTGTCATAGGAGGGAGATGACTGGACAGAGAGTTATGAGTTCTTGAAGGCTTTGCCTCCTGGCGAACAGTGAGAGTGAAGTACGCATTTTGTCTGCCTCTTCGAGTGAACACTTTTCCTTTTTTTTTTGCAGACCTGCTACATCTGTGAAGAGCAGGGCAGGGAGAGCAAAGCAGCCTCTGGAGCCTGCATGGCCTGTAACCGACACGGCTGCCGGCAAGCTTTCCATGTCACCTGGTGAGTTCCCCACAGCGTCACCCCAAGAATAGCCCCAGCTATTGGTGTTGCTGCTATGGTTTTGAGGCTGCACTAAATGCATGGTGTGGGGAGTTGGGCTAATCACCCTGGGTTTATTTTGTGCAAGGGGTATCTCATCCTTGCTCAGTTTGTGAGGGGAACTTCCCCAGGAAGGCTGAGGTTTCACCAGTGAGCCTTCCCTGCTGAGAATGAAGGCTGGGGATTTCCCTAAGACTGTGTGGAATCCAAGAAGAGAAGAGATGAGTCACAACCCAGGAATGTTCCTTCTCTGGCAGAGCACATGCAAGAGTATCATCGAGATGATGTGATTTTAAGGGCTGATATCCTCATGTAGCCTTGCAGCCTGAAAACACCATTGCATGTCAGCAGAATGGGGAGATTCCCAGCTTTACATGGATTCCTTGCTCATGATATGTCTGCTGGAATTGTTACTGGTCTCCCAGCCTCCCTTAAGAAAAACAAAAATAGCAAGACAATCTTCTAGAAAAGTACTGACAATTTTGAAGATCTGAATATGAATTAAAAAGTGTGAACTTTTTTCCCCTTCCTTGCACACCATTTTCAAAGCAGAACAGGAAACTTGAAGACCCTGGGCCTGAACTGTTCTTTGCCCCTTGATGGGATATGTGGTCTGGCTTTACGATTTGCTTTATCCTCCTAATTGCATGTATTTCAGTGCCCAGATGGCTGGCCTCTTATGTGAAGAGGAAGTCCTAGAAGTCGACAATGTCAAATACTGTGGCTACTGCAAGTACCACTTCAATAAAATGGTGAGTTTCTTCATCCCTGCAATAGAGGGTTTTTGTCACATAAAAGGCTGGTCTTCATCCTAGAGTGTATCTGTGCTCAGAGCAGTAAGAAATGCCAAGAACACATAAACAAGGTCTACAGCCTGCTTCCCTTTTCAGCCATGCAGAGTCACTTAGGAATAAAGATTAATTTATATTTTGCATTTCTATAGCATCTTTAAACCCGTTTTCAAAACTAGGGGTTGAATTCTTTCCATCTGTTTTGGCTTACCTGACCTTCTCTGTATGGCTGAAAGGTAAGTCCCAAGAAAGGAGAGCAGCCATGATGTTTGATGCTCCAGGGAGTTACGAGTACAGCTCGGGCACCCTGGGCAGGAGGGTGACACAGAACAGCCAGAACTTCTGCCTGAGGACAGAGATGGCCCAGAAGAGACACGGAGTCATTCACTGTTTGGGGGGTATGTGGGGCAAAGGGCTTCCCCCTATTAATTACAGTACCGAGAGGAAAGAGAGGAACCCTTTTCCTGTTCTGCATAATTAGTAGTCACCTGCTCTCCCCCCTCCAGCAAAAGGGAAACTGATCCTCTCAGTACAGCTTTATGTCTCAGTGGCTCCTTTGTTGCTGGCCTTTCCCACTTTCCTTCCTGCTTATCAGTGCTTGTCACATACAGTGACTGATGTCTTGAGCTTCCTCTCGAAGTCCAACTGGGGGACACCTTCCCTGCCTTTCAGGTACCATCAGTATCTGACGCAAGTGTAGCTCTGTATCAAGTTTACTGATGCTGAGGTAGATAGCAGGACTCCTGCTAGTGCCTGGTGTCTGAGAACAGGGCGTCCTTCCACGCACGCCCCCGCGCCCCGCTCAAGACTGAAAGCTGGACGCCGCTGTTCAGGAGGACTGGCTTGTCTAAGCAACATTGCTGCTACCGTTTATCTTGTTGTTTACAGAATGGTCGCTTAGCAGCTGTGCCTTTCTTGTGCAAGTGTCAGTGTGCATGGGCCACCAAGGACAAAGGACTTGGGGAGTTAGATCTACGTGCTGTTCGTAAGCCCGCCAGGATGGTATCCGCTGTGGTCCCCGTGTTAGGAACCAGGCTGGGCATCTGGTACAAAAAAGAGTTTGGTCCTGCATGTGGTAGACAAGCCATTTACTGTAACTTTGCTCACTGTAACAGCGAAGGCTGGACTCTATAAGACCGTTTCCTCTCTCTCTCTCTCCCCCCACCCCCTTCTCCAACTCCTCTCCCCTTCCCCACTTACCTCAGAAGACCTCACGTCACTCTGGAGGTAGCTCCTTCATTGCTGGAAGAAGGAGTCGATCCACATCCCCTGCTCAAGAGAAGCACGTATCCCACCACGAAAGGCCAAAGAAGGTAAGATCTGCACAGAGTTTGTCAATCCAGAGAGGCACGATGAAGTGGGATGGAGGTGAGAAGGGGAAGACTGTGCAGAGAGCACCCATGGCTCCTCAGGTGAGCCCTGACTCTGCAAAGAGTTTCAGAGGCAGAGATCTGAATAGTGGCTGCGTTTCTAAGAGTCAGAGATCTGAATAGTGGCTGCGTTTTTAAATGGGCCTCTAGAAATGTGTATGCAAATAGAGCAGCACAGCCATGGGGAATGCGAGGCCAAGTTTGCATGTTCAGATTATGCCAGAGGGGTCCTGGCAGAACATGCCTATGAAACGTGCAGCTTTCCCCTTTCTGTCTTGCGGCAAGTCCGCTTTGAGGATGACATTGTGCTATGGTTTCCAGCTACTGAGTTGATCTGTGTGGGAGTAGCTTGGGCTGTGGCTTTAAATGCAGCAGCTTGAGAACATAAACTGGAGGTCATTGTCCTCAGATCCCAGAGTCCTAAGTTTCAAAGAACAAAAAGATACTGATTAGTAATCTGCATTGTGGCCAGCAGGTTAATTGTAGGCAAGAACAATAATTAGTATAAACTAGGTAGTACTTTGTTAGATTAACGAGCCACAGGGATTCCACCTGCTTCAAGTCTACCTATGAAAAGAGTTTATCTTTGTTAAACAATTATTTAGAAGAACATCACGTGCCAGATCTGACTGGTACAGTAGTTATTTATTTAACTCCGCTGGTTAAGACATACTCATCAAAACTGCTGCAGTGTTACAGGACATGTTAACAGCACACCAAGGTTTATAATTAACCAACTGACTCACGTGACAAATGCTCTATTTCAAGGAAAAGCAGCAGTGAATGTGTAAGGCAGAATCCCAGCAGACTCCTGGGTTCTGACAGCGGTGCAGGTTCCTGTGTAGAAGGGTCCGTACCAAAAGAAATGAGGAGGCCAGAGGCTTGCGAGGTATTTGTTATTTATAACAATAAATAGCCCTAAAAGGCAGGACAGGCATTTTTTGGAGGATTCAGGTTCTGAGGCAAGTGGCAGCAGAGTAAGAAATCTTCCCTACCCCTTGATACAGCTTTGCAATATCAAGAATCAATAACATAGTACTGCCACCCTTCTTTGCACCTTGTCTATCCAAAGCAGTGGAGTAGGATCTGAAGCAGAAATAACTTATACAGGGATAGTGTCAGTATGGTCAGATAGTTTTTAATACTTTATGGGCCATATCCTGGTTTTTGTTAGCAGAAGTCCAGAATTACTCTACCAAGCAACCTCTGGATCTGTTCCACTGCATCAAAAGCCAAATTTACCTTGTTGTATAAACACAATTGGTGATACCCCTGCAAATTGCAGCGTGAATCTTTTAAGTCTTGCCATAGGTGTCTGGCTGCTTACCTCTTTTTTGTTTGTTTTTATCTTGTTGCAGTAGGCATCCTTAAAATGCATGAACAATTTTGAATGGTAATGATAGTGACCCACATCCAGAAGCAGCCCGATGACGCTCCAGTGGGTTATGTGGCCTAAGTCTGATGGATCTCAGCCCAGTCTCCAGGGCACAAGGGCATGCAGGCTTTCAAAAGCAGTACGGCCATCAGTTAATACTGACTGACACCCTCCTGGCGTGCCCAGCTGAGAGTCCATAAATTCTGTGGGCAGGAAAACCATCTCCTTCTTTATTTACAGAGGTTATCCCACAATATCCAGTTTGAAACACTGCCCACCATGTCCATTACGTGTTTGGGAAGCTTGCCCAAACCGTACCTGATACATGGGCAAACAAGGCAAACCTCACTTACAAAGTGGTGCCTACCCAGCTGCTGACACCAAGTCAGTAAATTTCCTACTGCCGACAAGGCTAAAGCCTGTGGGGAGTATTTACTCCTCTTGTGTGTTCAGCTGCTGCGAGAGGAAGAGGCGGGAGGGAGAAAGAGCATCTGTGCCGTGGACGGGGAGCGAGCGCTTGGCACAAGGTGAACGGCTGTACTGGAACGTGCTATTTTTAGCCCACAAGCAGGCAGAGGGGGTGGGGGAGAGGGCAGGATCGGGGTGATTGACGGCAGCTTTGGAGAGCTCAGCTGTAATTATAACGGACAGACTGTGCAAGTCCAAGGCTGGGGACCGTACGAGGGTTTCTGTATTTGCACGGCTTGTGGTGGCAGGGGTGGGAGCGCAGTCACGTGCCTGGCAGGTAGGAGCAGGGGTGGTGCTGCTTCCCGGCTGCGGTTGGAAAGCAGGTCAGCGCCAGGGGGAGAGCGACAACAGGAGGAATATGGATTTATTTATAGGCTTCTCAGTGGCGCTCACCACTACTCTTAGCCTCTGGGTTCCTACGAACGTGCAGAGACTCCGTCTCGCTGCTGCCTCACCACTCTCCCCTCCTGATGGCTCATCGGGTTTGCGAGCAGCAGATCCGGTGGAGGCCCCTTCCAGGGCCGGGATTGCTTGGCACGGCCGCAACCCAAGTGCAAAATCATCTCCTTCCACTTAGAGAGGGGGAGTGGGCACGGGAAGGGGGACGAGGTGTGCGAAGCAGCTGAGACAAGGCAGGGTAAGGAAGCCACTCTCAGCTTCTGGGGTGTTGGGTAGTTTACAGGTCTGGGAGCAGTTTGTGAAGTGCAGGGAAGAAGGGCTGGGTGTGAGGCGGTGTGGGAACAGAGACCTTTGGAAGGAGTACCCGAAGAGGCGGTTGAACCGTTAGTTCCCACATGGTTTTGGAGTACGTGACTAGCAGTGCATGATCTAATTGCACATATTTCAAGGGAACTGGGTGTGCTGCTGTGCTGACCTGAAGTAGAACAGCTTTTTCTTGAGCCTGTCCAGCTGTGCAGCCGGCTGGTCCCGTCCTCACAGAGCCGGAGGCGTCGCAGGGGAGCTGGGCACTCAGCGGCAGACCGAAGTGCATGTGTGAGTCCCCGGGCTGCAGGTGCTCATGGCTGTCCGCTCCAGAAGGAGCTCAGTGCCTGACAGCTCCCTTCCAGTGCAGGGCTGGGGCTGTTTACGTAGGCTTTACGGAGGAAAACTCTGGCTGAGTTAATGACTTAAGTGAGGGGCTCAGGATTTAACTCGGTAGCTTCAGTAAGACAGCGAAGACTTGGGATTTGGACTCCTAAGACCTGCTGTAAAACAGTTCAGCATTTGTGAAGAGTCTTGTTCTCTTCGGAACAACGGACAATTGTAATGTGGGACTGCAAGCCAGCATTGGCATCTCCCGCCTCTTGCAGGCACAAATGATAACAGCCCAAGCATTTCTTTCTGTGCTGTCCTGAAAATGGGAAAGCTCCAGGCTTTGGGTTTGGCTCCAGGCTTTGGGTTTTCCTCAGAACATACCAGGCCTTAGCAAAACCAGCCCCATTTATTTCTTTGGAGTTGGTATTGCAATGTGTGTGCGCTCTACCCTGTGGGAGCCTTTGCAGGGTTGGTTTGTTTAAAAAAAGAAGAAAGAAAGAAAGAAAACAATAGCTAAATACCAAGAAAATGCTGGATGACGCACAGGGGTTGAATGAAGTACAGATGTTCTGTCACCTATATTGTTTGCTTGAAATGCATAGGAAAAAAAATCAGCATGCTCCGTGGAATGAAATTTGTCACACCAGGAGCAGACGGGAGCACATGCACTGCAACATTTTGAGGCATATACCCCGTGGAGGGAGACACTCGTCCAGTGTTATTCTTAGTGAACACCTGGAAGCCATAAGCAAAATCAGGGGACTTTTAATTTGGATATGAGACGTTGTTATGAGAGGAACGGTCCCTGCCCAGGGACATAGGAAAGAGAGGTAGGCACTTGGAGCAAGTAAGCCCACCTGCAGTTGTTCCTCACGTCTGGGTACAGAGCCAGTTCTCCACAATTGTAACACACCTTTAGCTCCTGAACTGCTTCCCTAGCCACCATGGGGGCCGACTCTTTATTGGGGTACAGGGACTGTGTCCGTCCTGCCCCCCTTATCCCTTTAGCACCAGCCAGAGCAGTGCGCGAGCCCCCAGTCCCATGGCGTCTGAGCAGATGCACGGCAGAGCCTGCCTCCCTGCTGCCGTTGCCTGGCTGTCTAGACCTGATGCCAGTGGAGGAAACGAGCCAAGGATCCAGCCTGGCAGATTTAGCACACAGGAGAAGTTGTACTGGGCTGAAACCTAAACCCAGTGGTTCAGTGAGGGGCTTTGTGTCCGCATTCGAGTTGGTGACGGAGGTCTGCCTCTTGGAGATTTGTGTTCACACAGGCATGAAAGGGCAAAGTGGACATTTTTTTTCCACTGCAAGTGGCTGCTTGCAAGACCAGCACAGATTTTTTTGCGAAGGAGTACTGAACCTAAATCTGCTCTAATCTAGCTGTAGTAGCCTTGTTTCATAGCATCCTTGACTGGCTCTCTGTGACCTCTTGTTATGTGGGTGTTTAACCGCCCCCAGCAAATCCTTCCATTAGCAGGGGGTGCAGCAATAATTTGAGCGCACAAAAAGCCCAGCAAGGCCTGACCGTCTGTCCCTGTGTAAAAACTCTTCATGCCCTCAGAGTGCGTCTCAAGGCAAACCCATGAAATCCCCAGCACGGCCCTGGTGCAAGTGAGGCTGCAGGCAGGGGCTGAGTGTCCCTCTGCCCGGTGCCGTCTTCCTCCTCTGCCCGGTGCCGTCTTCCTCCTCTGCCCGGTGCCGTCTTCCTCCTCGCTGCAGCTGCCATGGCTGCAGCCCAGAGCCAGGCCTCCTCCTCCGGCTGAGGGAGTTCAGAGAGCCTGGGAAAGAGGGAGGGAGCAGTAGAGCCCACTTGGCTCTTCCCAGCTCCCCGCTCTTCCCTCCCTCCTTCCCCTGCCCAATCTACTTTTAATGATCCAACTGCTGGTGTCCAGCAGATTAGAAGAGGGGGCTCGGGGAAGGGGAGACGGCAGTGGAGGGGGAGCAGGAGGAGCTGTGCACAACCCTTTTTGGCAGCGAGAGATCCTGTTTCGTTCCTCCTGCGCTGGGGACCTTGAAGGGAGATTGTGTCACCGGCACGCCCCCCCCATGCAGCCGCGCTCCCCCCGCCACAGGCCTGGCCTGCTCCATGCCCACATGCCAAGCCCCAGCTGCTCAGTCCTGCATGGGGAGAGTTTGTTTTCCATGAAGTTCGTTGCTGGGGGCAGGTTCACGTTCCCTGCAGACCGCAGCTCGCCCAGCCAGCCAGCCTGCTGCAGGGAGCACCGAGCGGCTGCAAGGTAGGGGTTGGCTTCTGCTTGCAAAGATGGGACGGGGGTGTTGAAAGTTTTGCTGCTCTCACAGTGCATCCTCCCTCCTCCTCTTCCCCAGACTCCTGCTTCATGGCACAGCCTGGCAGGTCTCTGTGGGCAGGCTGGGCTGTTGGCAGTGGCTGTATTGTCTGTGAAGTTTCCTGGAAGGAAGGTTTGCAGAGGAGAGCGCCTGTGTGCCAGGGAGACAAAGTGCTGGACACAGAAGAGCCAGGTGGGGAGGGGACATTTCAGAGGCAGGGGACCGAGTGCTGCTTTCCCCCTCTCCCCTTGCCCTCCCCTCCCTTTGTGCCCTGTGGCTCTTGCAGGAAGCATTTGGAGCCTTCCGGTTCCTGGAGAGAACCCGCACGTTTAAACGCCTCTGGTGCAAGCTGGGGAACGCCTGGGGCTGTCTGAGGACCTGTCAACACAGGCAAGATAGCCAGGAGTGACGGGGCACCCTGACTCTCGGTGCCATGGTCTCCGCGGGCAGTCAGGGTAACCTTCCCACCAGTGCCTCCGTCCGGGCGCTTCCTGGCCCGCCTGCGGTGTCCGTGTGGTAACGGGGAGTTAATTGTCCTGCCTGTGTCACGCAGGGCACTGCATTTCTCCAGTAATATTGAAGAAGGCGTCAGATCCTGTTGCTTTTCTGAGTACCCAAAAGTACTAGAGAGTAACTGGAAGGTGGGAGACGGGCGCTACTGGGTGCGCAGAGGCAGCGGACGCCCAGACTGTGCAAAGCTTAAGGGCTGCAGTCCAGAGGGCTCCGGGGTGCCTGGTCCTGCGGGTTTCGGCTTTGCCCGAGCAGAAATGACACAGCCTGGAGAGGATGTGGTGTGGGAGAGGGAGAAGTGCTTGGTAAGCACGACGGAGGAGCAAGGTGTGCCTGAGGCCGTGGCCTGGGACTGCGTGCAGGGACATGGAGCAGAAGTGCAGTTCAGCTCCTCGTCAGGCTGCGGTGGTTCTGGTTTCAATGCAGTCCTTTGAGCAGAGCACGAAGACTGGTCTCTGTGGGACAGATTTTCTAAATAGTTTGAGTGCAGTTGCTCAGCACATGTAGTCGGGGCCAGATCTTCAAAAGAGCTCAATACCCAGCATTTAGCTTTTTGGAAAACCTGACCATTTTTTTCAAGCATCTAAATGGGAGCTGAAGCATTCCAGAAATCTGGTCCCTATTGTGCAGGCTGGGTTCTTGCTGAATATGTACATATGTACGCACTCCTACATATAACCAGAGGACTGCTCAGTTAGCTGTTGTAGACTCTGCACTGCCGACAGCGAAGGGAGATTTTTTCAGACAGGAGACAGCCAGGATTTTGAAGCTGGAGGATGTGAGTTCGGTGGTTGCCATCACAATGAAATTGTGGGAGGTTTTACGGTTCACTGTGGTGACAGTCAGGACATTTCTGCCTTTCCTCACGCATGTGCATGTATGTATGAGTGTGTATGTAGGTGTGTAGGTTCGTTGTCATTAGCTAAAAGAGCTTGGCTCTGCTTTGTCTCATCTTGACCATGATAATGTGAAATTAAATCATTACAGTGCTGTCTCGCTGGCGTTTGCAGCGGTGTATCTTATTCCCTCCTGTGGCAACTTTTATGATTGAAATGCATTTGGGATTCGGGGTCTGAAAATGAGATAATAAGCTTTGTGGTATTCAGAAAGTTTAAGGACCAGGGTTTATGCAGTTATTTGGCAAAATGTATTGTAATGAGGTGTCTCGCTCCTGTTTTCCATTTCTGGCTTCCGTGAGTGGCACTGGCAGCATTTGCAAGTAGACAAGCTTGTGTCCAGGTGGGGTGGGGATCCCTGACTTTTCTTTCTGTATTTTTGGATGATTTTCCGTGAAATCTTAGCAAGTTCTCTCATCCCATGTGCCCTGGTTTCCCCATTTGTAAAATGAGATGTACATATTAAAAATCTCTTTTCAGCTCATTGAAACTCTCTGCTGTGTGCTATTAAGTGAGTGCAAATTGTTGCTACTACCAGAATAATGAACACTGATGGGCACATGGTCTGTGACAAGCTGCTTAACTAACTGGGCCACAGGTTCCCCATCTTCCTGTCCTAGAAGACCCATGAGACTTAGAGTTTATAGCACAAGAAGCCCCCAAGTATTTAAAACATTATGAGATTTAGTAAAGATTTAATTTTAATTTGTCTTTTGGCACTTAGTCTGTAGAAATCACAGTTTCAAGCTTTTCTTGTTCACTGCCAAAGCTGGAAATGTGTATTAAAGAAAGGGAAAAAAAGAAAACAGAGATTCTTGTAAAATACTGTAGCTCTAGGAACAGAGGCTTTAACAGATATGCCAAACGCCAGGAGTCTTGTGATAAAATGATGGATATTGGCAGTGTTGGTTGGGCACTCAGCAAGTGCTGTGAAGCTCTAGGCTGGATTTGCCTCCTTTTTCACCCACTCATCCCAGTGAAAGCTTCTGTGGCATCATGGCAGGTTTACACTGGCAGGGTCACTGGTGGCTGCAGCATGGGCCTCCTTTTCAGGTGCAATGAAAATTTACCCAAACCCACACTGGAAGGTGCTGATTTCTGGAGTGTTTTTGCTTCACCTCTGCTTCACTTCATGCCTGCCTTCTCCAGCCTTTTCCTCCTGCCCTGTCCCTCCTCCTGCCCCTTTTTTTCCCATTTAGTGTATTGTTCCCTAAGCTAATTATTCCACTCTCTTCTCTCCTCCCCAAAAACACACAGTGGAGCTCATACATTTGCTGCAATTGCATCTTCCCCTGACAGCATCCCAACTTTGGCGTGTGCTGGCAGCTGTAGCCTCCGGGCTTTGCCTGCATGAGGAAGCAATGAGGATCTTTCTGGAGAGTCTGGATGTAACTGTTCTGTTCTGTTCTGCACTCACCTTCGGTCCAGAGCGAGGACTTCAGCTTCTAGAATAAAATGCCCATGCAAGGGAATTGTCCCAGAATGGACATTCTTTCCCACAGAAAGGTCTCAGAGACAGGAGGATAGATTTTTCTAAGCCCTGCATCTCATGCATGTGTTTATCTGACAGCAACTCTCTTGGTCCACACATCAGTGACCACACTGAGATGTTTGGAACTGAGCTCAAAAGTTTCTGCAGCTTCAGCAAAGAAGACCACATCTTTGGCTGACATCGGTAGCACGGAAAAGCTCCTGTAGTCAGCTGAGTGTGTTTCCACGGAGCATGCAGCTGAGGAAGACAGGGAGGAAGCAGGAGTGTGTCATGGAGCATGCTCTTCTGTCCATCCATCCATCCTGTATGCCAGCTGGCCTGAGCATCCTCGAGCCCCACTGACCTGAGGACACACAGGCCTATGTTTTCAGTCCTTTCACTGAAAACATCTCAGTTTTAGCATAAGCATCCAGATAGCACTATATAAGAATAACCTCCTTGGTTACAGTCCATTCCCCAGGAGAATATAAAATCAGGGCAAGCAGGACTTGGTGTTTCTCAGGCCATGATTTTTCCTTGGTTTGCCATTTGAAGAATCCCCTGTTTCTGGGGTTTTAGTGGGAATAAAAACAGGATGAAGAAATAAAACTAAATAGTCTGTCTCCTGTTAGCAAAGATGGACCCGGACCAGCTGTCTCTGTTGGGGGGGGAGATGTGGGGAATCTCTAGGTTAGGTTCAAGCCTAGATGCTGAGATCTCTGCTGACTGGTCTCTTTACCTGTGCACATGCAAGATATGCTGAAATCAAGATTCTCCCATTGGCTGTACAGGGTAGATCTGAGAAACCCTTGAAGAAGGTAGAGAGCGAGGGTAAGGGGGCACAGAGTCCCTTTGGGGAAATAGCAAGAGGAAAGCTCAGGTTTCTTGAAATCATCCAGAGCTTGTTAAGTCCTTCGCTATCATCTTACCATAAACTGATTTGGGGGCTTCTGTTGATATTCTGCACTCCAGATGTTGGCTGCAGCTGGGGCAGAGATAGTGGGACGCTCCCAGCCAGAAGCTGGGATGTGGGGGAAGGGATACTGGGCTCCTGTGGAGGGGTGGAGAAGGAAAGAGGAATATGAATGTATGGTTGTAAATCCACCCCTACACACCCTGCTTTCTTTTCCTTTACAACTGCTGTTCTCAGCAGAGGAAAAGTTAGCCTTCCAGTACTCTCTGATTTCTTTTGCAGAGTCGGAAGGACAAAGAAAGACCTAAACAGAAGCACAAAAAACGTCCGGAGTCTCCCACCAGCCTTACCCCATCCTCGGTGCCCGTCGCTGCAGAGAAGGTACCAAACCCACAGGACGTGAGCGTGTGAATGCAGAGTGGGGAGGGAGGGCAGGGGGAAACCATCGACACTGGCTTTCCTAGGAAGTGGGGAGGACGGGGCAGAAGAGCAGAGAAAGGGCTTTTGTCCATTTATTTTGATTTCTGATTCGTCACATTCTTGCTCTCTCTGCCTGACTCCCCACCTCGACGCCCACCTTGGGAATTTAACACAGCAGCTGTCTTGATTTCTGTCAGCACTGACGACACAATCATGGAGCTAAACTCCCAAGTGATTGAGCTGTAAGTGCCAGCCTGTTTTGCAGCAGATGTTCAAATTTGAAGCTCTCGTGGAATAGATAAATATCCATGCTTTGGCCTTTTCTGCTGCCACATTGTAAGCAGCTCAGGCAGGTGGATAAGCAAGGCAAGGCTTGTGGGAGGAGGTTTTATCCTTTATTAGACGAACTGATGTAGCTGAGGGGGGAAAAAACCCAGACAGTCTTAGAAGCACACAAGATCTTCGAAGTGCATAATAGAGGTAGCTTTTCTGTGTGAGACAATGGGAGGCTGGTTTTTATTTAGTCCTCCATTTCAGGAAAATTCAGGGAGAGGGGCACAGTGTGGCGGCCTGTTTGCTCCTGAGGTGTAGAGGCAGTCCAGTTCCCTGCTGGGAAGATGTTGCTTGTGTGGGTTCGTGTTCTCAGTGCCCTGGGCTTGTGGGGCACAGTCAGGATGTCAGCGTATTTCTGCTATTGACTGCTGAAATCGTGCTGCTGACAAGGACTCTTGCACCTGGCTGTAAATCAGGATAGCCCTGAGCTTTCTGTAATTCGTGCCAGCCCCAAGCTCCAGTAATGCAGAATAGACACAGAAGAGAACTTCCCTCGAGCTTGCATGCAGCAAGGTGAAGGCCAGGTTTGCACGCAACAAGGTGAAGGCCAAGTTTGCAGTTGTTCAGGGTCAGGGAACAAGTGAGGTTACTCCAGTGCCCGGACCTTTGGATTTGCACTCTCCTCTCTGTAGTGGGAACGTAAATTAATGCAGCTGCCTAGCAGGGCTGTTCTGGTGTAAGTGAGAGTAGGACTAGGGCCAAGCTCCTGCTAGAACAAATAAACAACATGTCCCAGGAATGTCCTTTTGTGCACAGAAGTGCTACTTGGAAAGGCTTGGGTGTCCTTTACGTGGCAGGACTGCCTTGTGAAAATGAAAATTCACAGGCTAGCAGTGTCTGCATATGTGAGAAGCACTGCAGGGGCAGTCTGGAAGAGCGAAAGCTCCTGCCAGTCAGCACAGGGTTGCTTTGGGTTAGGAGTGAAGAGGATTTTCTATGTTCTGTGTGAGGCCAAGCCTGGAAGGAGGGAGTAGATGTAGGTCAGAGCTGAAATGGCAAAGCTGGCCTCATGGTTCTCAGGCTGGGAGAAGCAGAAAGTTACAGCGGGACAGAGTGGAGGAGCAGCCTTGGAGCAGCAGTCACTCTTAATTTACCTGTGCTCATGTTAGGGCAGCTCAGCTCTGGCTTTTGGGAACAGCAGATTCACCCAGTTAACAGAGCTGTCAGGAACTGATAGCCTAAGAAGATTATTTTCAAGCTGAACTGAAATCCAAAACCTGACTCTTGGCCAGCTAGAGCAGTTGTTAGACAATTACCCACTGTCTCCTCCAAAGCCCTGCCAGACCTTTATAAATAAGGAGGGAAGGGTGCAATTCAGTTTTACAGGCAGCTTTCCACTCTTTGTAAGCTAAAATTCAGGAGATCCTAATTACTGTAGCTGTACTTGAGTGACAGGGTTTTAGTGTTTCCGTAGGGAGTTATTATTGATCCTCATAACAGAGGGTGTATTTCCCGTGCTTTTTGTGCATAGATCCCAAAGTCTTGTTCAAACTCTGTTACCAAAGGTACTCACTCCAGATCAAATGTAAGAGCTGCTTAGCAGCCTGCTACAACCCTGCACACCCCCCCAGGGGGTGGTTGTATGAGGCTGGCTGGGTAGTTGCACCAGTGTAACATGGCGCAGGTTGGACTAACGTAAAACCTTGAGACACGTTAATGTAACACATACAAACAGCTTTCCTCTTGGAAGCAAAAACCATCTTTGTCCTTTCTGGGTCTTAGATTAGTACAGCTCATCCCAGTAGAGTGTACTGGGGAGTGGGTAGGGTAGATGCAGCAAACCAAAGGCTGACGTTCATGGTGTGACTACACAGAAGAGCGTTGCTGGTCCCTGCTGTGCCATGGTTAGAGTCTGAAGAGAGCTGGGGTCCTTACCGCTTGCTAGACCTTGGGCAAATAATTTTTTGCCTCCGTGCTCTTCTCCAAGTTACCCAGTGAACCATAGCATTAACTCCCCAGGGATAATCCCTGCAGGTGACACAGCCCCCAGTCTTCTGTGGGGAGCAGCTGGGTGAGAGCAGATCTCAATGACCTGCAGCAGTGAGGGCAGATGGTTATGTCCAGGCTCCTGGGAGAAGTACACTGGCCCGGAGCAGCCATGCAGAGCCGCAGGAGGCTAGCGCAGCCCTTGCTGTCCACGCCAGGCTCATGCTGCCAGCTTGCCATGCTGCTCGCACCGTAGCCGAAGTGTCGCCACGTACAGTCAGTCCCAGGCTCCCGTCCTGGTGTGCAGGCTGTGCTGGAGCAGGGGTTAGACTGGAGGCACCGAGCATTACCTGTGTTTTGGAGCTGGCAATGAGAACCAAGGAACATTGGTCAGACAAATCAGCAGAAGGGCTGTGGCACCGCTTGCTCCTTGGGCACCGGGACCGCGGGCAGACTGTAGTGGGGCACCAGCCACCAGGCCACGGAGATGTGTTACTAGTACCTGAAGCCACGCTCCAGTCTGCTGCCAGTATGCGTAGCCTAAAAGGAGCCTGAGGCAACAGCCGTCTGAGCCCCAGTGTCTGAGGCTGCTACCAAAGTCTTCCGAAACTTCCAGCAGCAACCCTTTAATAATGGATTTTCAGAGCTATAGTCCTATGTAGTAGGACTTCCTCAAGCTGCTTCGCTAGGTTAGGCTGACAGCAGGGGAACTAAGTTTCATTGGTTTGGAGGAACAGTGGTATATTCCGCTTCCTTGTTCCCTGAGGCAGCCTGGCCTCTGGGTTCACATTTTTCTTTAACTTTGCAATCCAGATTTATTTTTCAGTTCCAATTTTCACCTAATACGTCGTCCACCCTGTGCTCCCCTCTTGAACCACTTAGTTACGAAGATCCTTTGATGTGGTTTCAGTCTTCCTCTTGAAATCAATTGTGCTAGACCTCTGACTTCTGCCAGATTTCTGAACATCTCCCTGAGTGCTTCCCTGCGTCTTCTAGGAATCTAAATACCATTAATAGCTGACACTTGGACTCTACCAGGCCTCCGTGTCCTGTCTGTGCAGTGGCAAGCTCTCACTGCCTCACTCTGGCTTGGTGGATGAACGCACTGAAAACACAGTGGTGGCCTCAGCTCTCATCTACACCGGAAAGTGAAACTAGGGTGTGAATTCTGAGCATGCAAACAACTCTTCATAACACCTCTTCTGAGCTCTCCTCCTGCCTCTGAAAAGTCTCTTTAGGCGATGTGATTTTCATCGCTCTCAAAGAGGGGCAGGAGATCTTGCTCGCGGGGCACAGGAACGTCCCCTCCAGAGAGCGTGCAGAGCAGCCGACCTGCTGAAAATCCCCCAGTGGTCCTCCAGGGCTAGGGTTTTTGGATGGATTGGGAGGGATTGTAGAGAGGGAATTTGTGCTGGATGTAGGCTGTTGTTCATTGTCATGCTGGCTACTTGAAGCTCCTGCAGACTTTCTGGGGAGTGGGAAGGAGGCAGAAAACATCCCCTCTGGGTAATGGTTTCTGGCTATAATAGTTTCTGGCTATTGCACATAGTCTATCCAAAAATGCCAAAATGCTGCCAACTAGTAACGCTTTTGAACAGCCTGTTGGAAAGATGGTATTCATGGAGCGGGCCTGGGGCAGAGGAGGGTTTCTCGCCGGGGGAGGAGCAATGAGTCTCACCACTAAGTCTTGGCAGCCAGGGCTGCTCCTGTCTCTGTAGTCACACACCGCCAGACAAATTCAGGAGGCAGTTTCTACGCTCAGGATCTCCGCGTGTAGCTGGTGCCTGGTTCTGGCGATCGAGGTTAGTGAGCAGCCAAACAGCGAGCAGCGTGCCTCTCCCCTCCCCCTGCAAATGCCCCTGGGGAGCCGTCCTGCCGCTCTCTGTTGCACTTGCAGTAAATCTGCAGGATTGCAAGCCACCCCAGCTGCCTTCTTCTGCCAGCTGCAGACATCATGATCACTTGTTGACATACACTCACACATGCTACGTGTTTTGGGCTGCAACATCTGGCTCGCTCTGGGTTTTGTAATCTAAGCTGTGGATGCCAAGGCCTCCCCGCACCCACCCTCTCCCAGTCAGGTGCTGGAGAGGGAGCACAGCAGGGCGAAGAGTTCGGGATTGCAGACGCCACTGGAGGCAGGGAGACTTTCCATGTTTCCCACTGTTATTCGAGCTCTCGGCATCTACCCAGGACTGGCCTGGAGCTGACAGATCCTGGGAACCTCTGCACTGCGCCTGGCTCAGGCAAATTCACAGTCACTGTGATGGGGTAGGGGTTTGTGGAAGAAGGCTGATGATAGCCCCTGCTAATCAAAGCCTGTCTCAGCACGGGTATTTGCGGTAAGAGCCCCTGAGCCTTTTAGCATCCCACATCCTGACATGAGTGGGAATTTGCCAGTAACATCAGGGACTTAAAAATACGGTCTTCAGCCCATCTGTGTTTCCAGTCCCCACCTATAAAGAGCAGCAGCGCGGTGCTGCCTGATCTCGAGGCTGACGGAAGGGACGTGGTAAAGGTTGCGAGCGGCTCAGACACAGAGGTGCCGTAGCGTGTGCAAGTGCTTTGGCCCAGAGCTGCTGATGGAGACTCGTCTGACCTCTGCCTAGCGATCCAGCACGGAAAGGCAGCTGGCGCCTACAGCCTGCCTGGGTGCCTGCTTCAGCTCATCGCCCTGTGGTGCCTGGGCTGGAGCAGCTCCTGTTCTCGTCCCGTTGTTCCTCGTTCGTGTCCTCCCTGCTTCCCCTCACCAGTAGTTTAATCCAGGGCAAAGCCGCTCTGTGTTTCCGAGGCGGCACCAGCCTCCCCCACCCCTTCTGTATTTCGTCAGTGGTTCCCTCTAGGAGCTCGTCCCGCCAATCAGGAGGCAAAGAGATGCTCTTCTGATTTCCCATAAATAAATTAATGAATGAAGAGCTGGGGTGCTGCACAGTGTCACGGAGAGGCCAGGAAACAGGTACAGCCCCTCGGGGGACGGCGAGTGCCGGGGGGAGGAGGCGCGTGCATGCCTGCGCTTGGGTGCCCGCGCGACTTCGTCTCACTGCTCCCGGCTTGAGGCAGGAGTTTCCCCATCAGACTGTCACCTCCAGCTGGGGCAGCAGGTTTATTCTGGTGACATTTTTTACTTGGTTGCTTTAAATAGACCTTCAAAATGTAGCTGCTGCCTCATTTTGAAAGAGAGCTCTTGCTTCCTCAGTGGTTCCCTATTTTTTTTAGCTCTGCAGCATGCCCTCCCCCACACACCTGTTTGCAACACTCGAAACATTGGGGTTTCTGCGCACACACGTGCGGACTTCCATGCTGGAGAAAAGCTGACGATCCAGAGATTGAGACCTCTGTTTACGCACAAGGCAAGCAGCAGGCATGCAGGTTTCTCCCGTCCTCCTCCCTCTAGGCAGCAGCCCTGAGCTGGAGAATCTCCTTCATTAGGGAGGCGATGGGACTGCAGCCCTCATCACTGTTATTAATATTGGCATTATGGTAGCAGACCCCTCCCCTTCAGATCAAGGCCGTGTTGTGCTTGGCAGTCCACATGTGTCTCCTGGAAGGCTCTGCTGCCACACAGAGCTTGCAGGCTCCACGGAGCAAAGTGGGAAAGAAGTAGAGGCACAGAGAGGGGAAGTGATTTAGTGTGGTTTCAGCTTCCCTCTCTTTGCTCCTTGGCTGCAGTGCTTGGGCCCTTGCCCCAAATTCGGGCTCTCTGGAATGGCTGCTAGAGAAGGGCCCTTTGTGGCGAGGAGGGCTTGTGGTAGTCCTGTGCAGACCTGTCTGCCGTGACCTGTTTGGCAAACAATATCTAGGATGGCATTTGGCAAGAGGTGGGAAAATTCTGCCCTCAAAATCTCTGCGAGTCTCTCGGGGAGGTCTGTGAGGTCAGATCAGCCCTCCAGGTGAGTGTCTGTCCGTTTACCGCCTTCAGCTGAGCCAGCTCAGCCTCTCTTCCCCTCCTCTGCCCCACCCCCTTTAATTTTGCAATTAAGATTTATTTCCCAGCTCAGATTTCCCCCTTCCACTCTGCACTGATTCATTACTTGCCCTGCACTCCCTTCCTGACACTCCAGATTTAGAACATGTCTTCTCATGTGGTTTCCCCCTGCCCTTCTGTGGCCTCGTGCACCTTGTGTGGAGCTCCAAAGAGGTGAATTTATGGGGGAAAAATTCAGGGCTTTGCGTTTCTGCTGAGACATGAGCCATCTCGTTCCTGCGACTTCGTGAGCAGTCTCAGGACTTCCCATAGCCCCCAGACACTGCTCTCCTTTCCCTCCCCAGGCAGATGTGGGAAGTCGGAAAGATTTTCATGCTCCCTCTGAGCTCATAAATCAAGAAGGCTTAATCTCCTACATCCAGGAGTCTGTGATGAGAAAATACAGATTCCCCCTCCTCTCCCCCCTAATTTCCACCACTCCCTTCCTCCTGTCTTTCATATTCCCGGCACATCTGGTGTGTGTTAGGCTGCCAGCTGTTGCATTGTGCAGAGTGATTAAACCATGTGGGAGGAATGGGGAAAGATTTTTATCTGGGCATTCATGAGTCTGCATTACAAGCCCTTTTTTCTTTAGCTCTCCCCAAGAAGAGGTCATCTGGAGTCAGGGATAGTGGAATGTAAGAAAGGTATTGTGCTACTCTGTGTCGTCCTTGTATCTGCTCAGTAAGAAATAAAAGGTGTTTGCACTAATGTACAGGTGTTATATTTTGGGCTGTAGCCATCACGTTGGAGCTACATCTATAATATTGATTGGTTGCAGTAATACCTTGCAAGAAGCAATCTTTGAACACTGCTAGTTTGTTTGGCTTTGAAGTGACTTGAAGGTGAAGGTTTCATATCCTAGCGTGGGTACCCTGGGGGATCTGGTTTTTGGTTCATTCCACTCTTCCCCCTACTAAACTCCCACACTTCTCTCTCTCATGCCAAGCTCCTGGATTTCCTAGCATCTGGCCAGCCTCTTCATCCCCCTTGCTTCCCTGTCTCCTGCAGGCTTATATGGGGTTTGGATAGCATCTGTTGCTGCATGGTCAGATGCTGCTCTAACAGTGTCACTGTGAAATATTTACTGCAGTGGATTTGGAAGGCCCTGGGCTGGCAGTGGAGCTGCTTCACTGGATGCTTTAGGGAACCCAGGGAAACTCCTGTCACAGCACAAGGATGAGCAAGTTCTCCCAGGTGGAATGACCTTGCTGAGAATATCACACCTGAGAGATGCAGCTGAAATATATGTTTGAATCACAGCCAAATGCAGATTTTATTTGGGCTGAATAACCCTCTGAGGTACTCCCCTCTGCTGACGATGCGGGGAACCTCTCATCTCTGTGCCCTGATTGTCAGTGCCCTGTTTAATTTCCTGCAGTTAGATGGGATGAATGTAATCCCTAGGAGTATAAAGCCTGGTGCGACCAAGCAGCAATAGAGGGAAATGTTGTTTTTCTCTCAGGAGTAACATGACCTGACCATCACTTTGTGGGCAGAGGGGGCAATTACTTCTCCTAAGGGGAAATTGGTAAAAAGAGCCCCTGCTGTGGCCACATCTGGCCTGAGTGAGTCACCTTGTGTTTGCTGCTGCCAGGGCTCTACCAGCCACCATGAGGGGAGCAAAGAGACCTCGGAGGTCGGCAGGTCGGAGGTGAAAGGCAGGAAGTCCTCAAGCCATGGCAGCAGCCACAAGGGGAAAAAGACGGGAAGCGGGAAAAGCTCGGTTGGCTTCAGCTCAGCTTCGTCCAGCGGGACCTTCCAGCCTGCAGGTAAGGGGTGAAGGAGAAGCAGGAGAGGAGGGGAGAATGGGAGTGATGTTTTGCTTTGCTCCGTTTTGATATCTCTGTATCTGTAAAGATACCTGTTCACCGGCTAGTGCTGTGAAACTTTGCTGATGGTTATTTCTTTAACCCCCTGAAGAGTAAGGGAAAAGTCTTATTGCTACTAACTCTGTGCACAGAGGGAAGAACTGAGTCAGATGAGCGTTACAGCTCCCCTTCTGTGCAGGCCTGCTGCACTGCAAGGAAAAACAGATCCAGATGTCTGAGTGGAGGGAGGAGGAAAGGGATACTGTGCACAGGCAATATGGGCAGCACCTGCCCTCTCCTCTGTAGGTGGTACTGTCTGCAGCAGTGTTTTAAGGAGTACTAGTGGAGAGATCTGAGCCAAAACCTGATAGCCAGCCTCCCCTGAGCTTTGAGTCAAAGCCTTGCAGGGCTCCCATCTGCTCTGAGCTCGCTCAGTTCTTTTTTGAGCCGCTGTCGTAACGGCTAGCGTGTTTCGTCTCCTGGGACCCTAAGTGGGGCTGGAGGGACGGTGGTGATGCAGGGCCTGGGGGAGCAGACACGTGCACGTTTGGGTGGGATGAAGCTGCTGGTGTGCACCTCTCATGCTTGCCGGAGAGCATCAAAGCAACGGGCTGGGAGGTGGCAGGGATGGACTGCAGCTCGGTAACTAGCCTGTGCCAGAGGACCTGTGTTGTGACCGTGCTCCTGTCGCCTTACGGGCCACCATGAGCCTTCCTGTGTCTGCTTCCCCAGGTACCTCCTGCAGCAGCTTGCAGTGCTCCCAGGACTTTGTGACATTCCCCAAGCTTGAGCAGGACGACGAGAAGTACCGGAAGCCTGTCTCTTCCTCTTCTTCCTCCCACTGCTCCCCTCTGTATGAAGGCCAGAAGGGGGACATCTTTGAGCAGAAGGTGATCTTCTCAGGCTTTGGGTCCATCATGCGCTTTTCCACCTCCGCAGTGAGCCAGCAGAGAGGCCGTGATGCTTCCCCCGTGGACTATAAGGCCTCGAACCCTGTCAGCGGCCCTTCGGTGGGGACCAGTGGGACCAGTGGTAGCAGCAGCAGCCACAAGCGCATGCCATCCCTCAGCATGGAGGAGGGAGAGGTGCTGAAGGAAAAGAAGCACAAGGGTAGCAAGAAGAACAAGCATGGGCCTGGCAGGCCGAAAGGGGGCAAAAGCAAAGAGATTTTGGGTGCCCAGCTGGCTGGGTCCACGTCTACTTCCTCATCACCCTTCTCCGGGGGCTCTCTTGTTAGCTCCAGCATCGGCAACTCTTCACGGTCCTTCAGCCACACAGGGAATCTGCCCAGCCTCAGCATGGAGTCTCCGCTGCTGGGTTCAGGTATGTTCCCCCTTAGGGCTCCAGGTGTGCACAGTTCCTCCCAGCCCCGCTGTCTTTTTCATCACATTTGGCTGGTGTCTGGACCTGTCTGCACAGAGTCCAGTCCCTTTAATTCAGTCCCAGGAGCTATAAAAATCCCCATCTGGGTCTCCCCTTTCCATCTTGGCCTTCATCCTAGAATCTCCTCCGGGTCGGCCTCTCTGTCGTTGGAGATGGGCTGCAGATCTGTGCTGGGGGACATTTCAAACCCTTTTTGCTCAAGCGCTGGAAAACCTCAGCTAGCCAGAGTGTAATTTCCAAAGCGATAGAGAGCGATATTCACAGGCCAAACCGGAACAACCACTATCTGACCCCAAATGAGGGACTCTCATAAGTGGTTCAAGTTTAACCTCTCTCCTAAAAGCAAAACCTCTCATCCTGGTCTTAGCACATCCACGTAGGGTTGGGAGACTGGCACGCCATTAACTCTGCTGAGAGGCTTCCAGCTGTTCCCAGCCTGAGTCCGCCTCCCTGGCCTGGCCTGGTTGAGGGTAGCCGGGACATGTGGCAGGAAGGGGTTAAGGCAGCAGGCAGAGGAGGGGCCTGCTGCTCAGGGCTGAGGTTTGACACTGTTCTGGCAGCAGAACTTGTCATCGGTCTATTGTGGGTTGTTTGCAGATGCTCCAATTTAGGTCAGATTGCAAGGGGGGGAGGTATAATTTTGTTGTGTGCGCCTGGGAGCTCTGGCCCATTTGCATTGCCTGAGAGAGGAGAGGAGCTGCAAGAATTGATGCAACTTCCATAATCATAACCGTAGGCCTTTTTTTTTTTTTTTTTTTTTTTTCTGCCGCTCTCCTGGAACAACAAAGGGATGTTTCAAAGAGGAGGAGGCTGCCAGGCCCGGCTCTCCTGCCTGCTTGTTCTTCCATTCTTCTTTTATGGAGAGATGTTGGCAGGGCTCTGAAGGACCCGGCTTTGGGCACTGCCTCTGCCGCATGCCTGAGCCAAGGCAAAGTCAGACGGGTCCCCTCCCTCAGCAGCAACTCTCTCCTCACCCTTTCTTCCTCATTCGTCTGTCAGTGTCCCACCGTGGTCCCTAGGCATCATGGAAGGGGACAGGTTAGCTCAGCAAGGATGTGGTCTCTTGACTAGCGTGGGCAGCAGAGAGTGGGACTCTCGGAGTCCACTACCCGCTTCTGCCACTGGCTTGTGCCTTTGGTGAGTCACTTTACGCTGTGATTTCTCTGTGAGGTTGTATTGGGGTGTGAGGAGCAAACAGGAGGGGGGCAGGGGCAAGGCTAGAAAAGTTTGTGATACCTTTTGGTAGAAGGATTGTGGGCTGCGACCACCCTCACTGCATGCCAGGCCATGAGATGCTGAAGTGCATGTTACACTTGGTCTTGTGCATTGGTACTACCCTTCCTTTCTGAGATCAAGCCCTGCAGGGAACCAGATGCTACCGGGCCATCGGAGGGGAGCGTGGCTCTCTAACACGTCTCCTCCCCTTGCAGGGATTTACACCAGTAACAAGGACCCTATTTCCCACGGGGGCGGAGTGCTCCGAGCTGTGTGCAGTACACCCCTCTCTTCCAGCCTGCTGGCACACCAGGGTACGTCGTCTCTCCCGCAGCTCAACCGGTCTCCCTTTGCTAGCACCATCCCAGCTTCCTCCTCCTCGGTCTCCACCACACAGGTAAGACCATCAGGACCGGGAGCGGGACTGTAGTTCAGGAAAGCGTTGGACAGAGCAGTTGCTGGCAGAGCAGGGCCAGTTTGTGGGCACAGAGGAGTTGCTTTTTCCACTTGAGAACAGCTACTCTTCCTTCAGTTTGGAGAGGATCTGCCAACTGCAGCTTCCCTTAGAGTTGGTAGAAAGATGTAGGCAGTTTTGTGTCACAGCCCACACGGCCTGTTTCGGGGTGGGAGGAATTGCAACCTAAAAGGACACATTGCTTGCCATTGACTGTAAGGGGAGCACAGACAGCGCTCGGGTAGCAGAGGCCCGGCTGTCGGCGTGTGCTGTGTCCCCTGCTGCCCGGTGGGATCCTGCCGCCGGTGCCAGCCCCACCTGCCCTCTGCAGCACAGATAACTTGGTGGGAGTGCTCAGAACAGAGCCTTGTCCTTTGTCGGGAGCTCACTGTCAGAGGTGTTTTACAGGGAGGAGAGAGTTAGTTTTACAGCCTCGGTGTTAACATGGCTCATTCAGACCTCTTGGCCCTGAGATGGGGCTGGGAAGATTTCAACCGTCTAGCGAGACTTCCAAGGAGATATTTTTAACACTCTCTCTCGTGAGCAAGCTGGGTTCAAGAGTCACAAAGAGATAGAATAATGAAGTTATTTTCCTCTTGCATTTTTGAGACGTCATTTCTCTCTCTCTCCCTCCTTGTTTTGCCATGTAGGTGTTCTCACTGGCAGGTTCAACATTTAGCCTCCCTTCCTCGCATATTTTTGGAAGCCCCCTCACATCTGGGCTGTCAATCAACCCACTCTTAAATCAGTCGGAAAGCAGCCGGGCAGGTACGTGAATCAGAAGGTATGTGAGTTTGGACTTCCAAGGGGTCTCCCTGGAAGAGTCGAGACGACTGCATCCATAGTTCTCCAGCTGCCCTCCCTGCTTGCTCCCATCCTACGCGTGTGAGAGGCAGGGGCTAGGAGAGAGGGACAGTGGCTTTTTGCCCAAGGCAGGGGGTGCTTGTGTTTGCCTTAATGAAATGCTGGCTTGCAATCCTGTAAAAGCACATCTGCTGGTGCGTCCATTGGATAATGTGCGTCCCTGGACGTGCGCTAGGAAAGTGCAAGAATGTTAAGTCCCTCCCTGCAGAAATTTGTTGTCTTTTTACACGCTAAAGCTCTGCAAACCTAGTGAAGACTACTGTGAGCTTTTGCTTGCTCAAAATAAGTTAAAAGTTTTTGTTGGGGTTTTGTTTTCTGGGTTTCCTTCTAAATGAGAGATATCTCACACCCTTAATTTTCATCTGCCATTTCTGTTTTGAGTTACTTTCTGCCCTTCCCCTTTGGCTTTGTCATGAATGCAGCAAAATCCACCGTTTTCAACTTCCAAACATGAACGTGCCAACACTGAATCACTTACAACTGCTCATTTTTTCCCACCAAGGCAAATTCATTTTTCTTGGAAAATTGCCTGGTTAATAAGCAGGGAACTTGAAGCATCATAAGATTTCTTTTTCCCAAAACAGAGTGGGTCTGATTTTTGGTTTGCACCAGTAGTTTAACAGAAGCACCCTCCTGATTTTCAGATGTTGCTGTTAGTGGTGCCACTGTCTCGTGCTCCCCTAGCCCCGAAATGGTGGCAGCTCAGCATGCTGGATGCTGAACCCCTGGGAGGTAAAACTCTGCCCAGTGTCACACTGAGTGACAAGCGCTTTAAAACACACAGTCCTCGTTAGAGGCAGCTCGGAGTTCTCCGGATAATCTGACACCAGTGTGCCCTTATTTGCCTTAACAAGTGTGCATGCCTGCATGTAGAGCATGAATGAACTTGTATGCTTACTTATGACCTTTGCAAGCCCATGGAAGGTGCCTGCCTGTCTCTCCATGTGTCCCTGGCAGCATTTTGTCTGTATGTCCCCCTCGGCAGTTCGCATCCGCTTGAGTGCGATGGGAAGGTAACTGCGCAGCTGACCCCGGTGGGAGTCAGGGCCGTTGCGTGGGAGCTGTGAGTCAGGAGTGATTCAGTCACCTGGAATTAAGGAAAGAATGGGATGATTCAAAGAGTTATTCTTCCCTCACGGCAATCAACAAGAGAGAGATGACCCACTGCCACTTCCCCTTTGCTGTTATTTTGGCAAGTTGCTGACAGGAGAAGGAAGCTAGTGAACTGTCAGGAATAGGCTCTGCAGTCTGGGTTCTTTCTGTTCCAGCCCTGCGGCTACTAATGAATGAATCATGTAGGCAAAATCCAACGTACAAAGTGCTCCAAAAAGCCTGATCCTTACTTTCCATTTCCAAGATTGCTTTTTTTGTTTGACTAGGATCTTGTAAGCTTCAGGACGTGTTTTTTCCAGTTCCAGGCAGCCTTCAGAACAGCTCCTGGTTTTTGTCACGTTTAAGGTTTGTCCATCACTATCTCCTCTGGTTGGAGCTAGTGGCCCAGAGGGTGTTAAGCCAAATTCACTTTTTTTTTTCCAGGGGGATTAATTAACATGCATTAAACCTCCTGTGTGGGGCCGTTTTCACTTAGAAGTGTGGTGACTGCTTTAATCCCAAATCGTTAACGGGGTGGTTGTGAAGTTGTAAGTAATCCTGCCTTGTCTTTAATTCAGATTACCTTTCCTGAGAGTGTCTGTGTAGACAGATCCCATGGAGACATAGTTTTCATTGCAGTAATATTTGAGCTTTTCACAATTTTAATGTGATATAGGGAAATGGTGTTTCCCTGCCTTACAGACTGGGGAACTGAAAAACTGTTATCACTGATGCAGGTTGATACCAGGGTGCCTTTGGCAGTACAAAAAGTCTGATTCTTATCTTCCCACTGCCTTAGCTACTGTCTAGTTCTTCCTCCCACAGCTTGTCCTGGATCCTGCCTCATTATCATGACAGGCCAAATGTATTTATCTTCTCTAGTTGTCTTCAAGCCTCTTTTTCATACTTGCTGCCTTGGAGAGTGCTGTCTCTGTGTGATAACTAAGTCATCTCCCTATTCCGTAGACAACAGGGTGGTGTTGGCTGGGAGATAATTGAATATGGAGCCTGGTACTGCTGCAGAAAACCAGAATTGTATATAGGCGCGCAGCCTCCCTGGGCTGCAAGCAAACAACGTGACAGTAACAAGCAGGCAGTCAAAGCTTAGCTGAATGTTTATTTGGTTGCAAGTTAAAACGGTTGGGGCAAAGCTGCACATGGTGGGCTGTGGATATTTTTCAAAAGGTTTAGGTGGTCCTTGGATGGAAACAATACTGAGAAACACTGCTGTGGTCTGAGTGTTCCCAGCCTTCTGGTAGCTGATGCTGGGTTGGAGAAATGCGGAGGTTCACATGCCTTCTGGTGTCCCTGAAGTCAAGACTTGTCTCCATGTGGTGTCTTATACTGGGAGACTGCTGTTGACTGGCAACCGCTGGTCACCTCCAGAAAGCGGTGGCTTCTCCCCAGGAGGGTGGACCAGTTGTAATTGATGGCCAGGAAGACATTCCCATGGGGATGCAGGAGTGAGGATCCCGCTCATACCTGTCTGCAAGAGCTGCTGAACAGCAGCTGTGTTTGCTTGTTCTCAGCAGTAGAAAATACTGCCAATAACTAATGCCCTGCTCCGGGCATTACACTGTAAATCAGAGTGTTCCCTGCAGGAGACTTCCTGGATTCTTGCACATCAGAAATGTCTCTTATTGTGTGAAGAAGAGGAGGGGCAAGTCAGCCAGCTGGTGCAGGCTGTAGTCGCAACATCTGACATGTCCCAGAGCGAGGGGAACGTGTGTTTACGGGCTGGCAGGCTCTGGGGACGGAAAGCAAATGGCAGATAAATATACTTCACTTCTTGATGACTCTTTGGATGGGAGATATCCTGCCCATGTCCACATGTACAGCAGCTTCCTCCCCAGCACTGGGGTGTCCCAGCTCCCTGGGCCAGGGGGATGGCTATGGGGGTAGCTTCTGGACACTGACAGACTTACTTAAGCTCTTTGGAAAGGAGCTGAGTGTCTGGAAACTTTGGAGGACCCCAGCTGGGTTTGGGGAAGGGATCCTGGAGGCAGAGGGCTGCAGTGGCGCTTAGGAGAGCTGAGTGGGGCTTTGCACGGGATTGATTCGTCCTTGCAGGCTCCGCAAAGCAAGCGTCTCCCCGCAGCTTTACAGCTACAGGAAAGGCTGCTTGCTTTCTGCCCAGCCCTCCGGTTCTCCGCGGCCATTAGCGCGGGGGGGGGGCGGGGGAGGGGGGTGTCGCCTCGGTGACCTTCCCAGGGTGACACCCCAACCCCCCCCCCCCCCCCCCCCCCCCGGACCCCCGGGGGGTCTTCTGCATGGTTCAGGC
>JAVKLA010000081.1:44003139-44016868 GCA_034782735.1 Sagittarius serpentarius
GGGGGGGGGGGGGGGGGGGGCCGGTCTGCAGTGACGGTGCCCTGCGCTGCTGGGTGCTCGCATCTAGCGGGGACCGGCGCTCGCCGCCCTCGGGTGACAAACCCGGGCACCGGCGAGGGCTGGGACGCCTATGAACGCTGTGCCTCTCTGTCCCTCTCCCCACCCAGAGCCTGACCTGGAAGACTGCAGTTTTGGCTGCCGAGGGACGTCGCCCCAGGAGAGTCTCTCTTCCATGTGAGTGTCCTTCAGGAGTCCTCCCCTGCCGCCAGGCTCGGGGGGTGCCTCCGCATCCGCGTGGGCACGGCGGGATCCCGGGAAGCCGTGGGATGACACAGCAGGGAAAGGGGAAGAGCGTGGGGGAAGTAGAGGCAGCTCCTTCCCTCCTCCTTGGGGCTGGGAGTGGGAGGGGAGGGGAAGAGGCAGGTTTGCTTTTCCAGTATGAGCCGGGGCTAACGGGAACGGAGGGCTCTGCTGCTGAAGTGGAGCAGAGGAGACTGAGGCTGGGAGGGATGCAGCCGCTCCCGGTGTGAGGCAGAGGAGATGCGGGGAGAAGGGAGCAGCGGAGCGCAGGTGCAGACTAGCGAAGCATCCCTGACATCTCCCCAACCCTTCCCCAGGTCCCCTATCAGCAGCCTGCCGACCCTCTTCGACCAGACGGTGTCCTGTAGCAGCAGTGGGCAGCTGGAGAATGTCCCCCAGGCTACCCCAAACATCGAACAGCTCCTGGAGAAGCAGGGCAATGGGGAAGCCGGCGTAAACAGTGAGTCACTCAGGGCATGGGCTGTGGGAGGAGAGGTCCTTGTGCATGTTTGTGTGGGAGCCAGCTGGGATTTTGCCCACAGGCGAAGGAGTCGGGTGGGGGACAAAGCGCTCGTCTGTGCCATGGGGGAGTAGCTGGCAGTGGGACTGTGATCTGGGGCCAGTCTCCTCCCCCAGTGTGGTCTAATTGTGGTACCTCATGTGGATCCCCTTCTCTTTCCTCCGTCCGCCATTCTCTCCCCTGACCCGGGTACCCATCCCCCCTTCTGTTCCCTGCAGTTGTAGAAATGCTCAAAGCCCTGCACTCGCTGCAGAAGGAGAACCAGCGGCTCCAGGAGCAGATCATGACGCTGACGGCCAAGAAGGAGCGTTTGCAGCTCCTCAACGTCCAGCTCTCTGTCCCTTTCCCTGTGGTGACCAGCAGCAACGGCCCGGGCAGCCAGGCCCAGTACATCCTGCCTCCCAACGGTGAGGGGACCGGTGGGATGCATCACCCTGTGCCATGGGGTGGGCAGGAGGGGGGTCACAGTGGGGAGGATCTGACCCATTTATCTCTCTGTAGCCACTGGCAGTATGCACTGTCCCTTGCTATTGCTGTGGCAACGTCAGGCTCCGCTCCTGACTCTGCATCCTCACTTCTTTCACCCGTACAGTCTGCAACAACGATTCCCTGAGCATCAGCAAGAGCCCCCCATGCAAGAACAGCTTTGGGATTGAGAACTCGCTCTCCACTTCGTCTGAGGTATGCTGGCCACCGCATCCGCCAGCCAGCTGGGGAAGGGACCTGGGGAGGGAACAGAGCAGTGCAGCCCCAGTACTCTGACTTGATAGCCAGCTCACAAAGCCTTGTAGTCCAGGCCCAGAAATCAGGTTTCTTTCTCTGGAGTGCCCTTTCTTCAGTTCACCTCAGTGCTGAGGGTCCGAGTAGAACAGCTGAGGCTGGGCGCATGAGGTGAGAATGCTTCTAGGTTATTCTGGCCGCGCTTCTAGAGGTCCGGCAAAGCATGTCTGAGTTCTGGGAACCCTCTGAGCATACACCTGCACTTGCACTCACAGCCCCGCTTCCCACCTCCCGCTTCTGTCCAAAGCACCCTTGGAGCTGAGCTGACCTTTCACAAGCTGCCCCAGTCCGATGCTCTTATGTCCGTTTCTCCCCCAGGACCCTCATTCAGGTTGCCCCAGCAGGAGCAGCTCTTCCCTGTCCTTCCACAGCACTCCTCCGCCCCTGCCCATGCTGCAGCAGAGTCCTGCCTCGCTACCCCTGCCCGGGGTGCAGCAGGTGAATGGCCTGGCCAGGGTGGCAGGCAGCGGGCTGGGGGGAGGCACCACTGCCAGCCACAGCCTCTCCACGGTGCCCATGGTGGACGGCCTGATGGGGACCCTGGCAGGAGGCCAGCAGATGCCCATCAACGGGATCCTGGGGAATCTGAACGGAGCTCAGGCCGCCCAGCCTCCGAGCGCGCTGACGCAGGCGAGCGGGCCTCCGACCTTGCAGCTCTCCACCAGCCTGAGCAGGTGAGGATGGGGAGCTCGCGGGGACAGCCCTGCCCTCTCCAGCAGAAGTTTAGCACCGGGAGGGAGGGAGGCCCTGTGTATGCAGGACCAAGACAGGCTGCGCTGACATTCCCTGCCCTGCTCCCCTTGCAGCATGCCCAGCCTGAGTCCCCTGACAGAGCAGCAGCGGCACGTCTTGCACCAACACGAACAACAGCTCCAGCAGCTTCAGCAGCTCCTGACTTCCCAGCCGCTTAATCCGGTAAGTGTGCCTGCTGGCACCTTTTATCTGATGAGCTGTTTAATGGGAAAGCCTTGGAGCAGGGAGCAAAACTTAGGGTTCCCTCCTTCACATGAATCCCCTTGCCCACAGGGCTGCAAGAGTCATGTGCATTTTCCTTGGCTCCAGGCTGCTGTAGGCGGAGTGAGAAAAGCTTTAGGCAGGAAGGTGCGGCACCTCCTGGAGGGAGATGGGGATTTGAAGTTTTTTGTGCAAAGGAAAAAATTTAATCTGGGTTTCCCACTTCCTGAGGGTGTGAGAACATGGTAATGCTAAGCCACCGCAAAATCAGGAGTGCTGTTACCTCCTCCAGCCATCTTTGGATGCGAATCATGTCTGCTCCTGCTGCCACAGCACACTGGTCTCTGGGCTTGCAGATGTGCTGAGGCCCACAGGAGAAGAGGAACTTGCTTGAGGACACTACTTGAGTTTAGAAAGAGATAAGCACCAAACTGCTTAGTCCCGAGGCAGGTGAGCTGTGTCTGGGCACATTAACACGGCACACTGGAGATGCCAGGGGGACTTGTAACGCGTAGGTGGCTGAGGACTTCGGGGTCAGGAAAAGGATCATGCAGCTGTTCTGAGGATCTTGGCTCTTTGCCTGCATCCTCTCGGGCAAAACGGCAGCCCCATCCCAGGCTGTTGTGGGAATGGCTGCATGGATAGATGGTAAACAAGCCCATGAGTGTGTAAGAACCGCATTCACTTGCCCTGCAGAAACCTCTGTGGTGTCCCTCCCCTGCGGTGAAGTTGCACGGAGTGCTAACAGTTCCCGTCAATGAAGCTGTGCTCATTTATATCTCCCATGAACTTGGCCCGTTGCTTTGGATAGATTTCTGGGTCAGGCTATTTATAACCCGGGAAAAGCAAATTTCAAAGGGCTTCTCTTTACAGCAGCTGATGTCACCGTGTCATCAGCTGCATCCCTGTGGGTACGGGAACAATGTCAGCTCTCAGCCTGCTGCATTGGTCGATGGTTGCTATAGTGATTTCCGCAGTTTGGTTGGATTCGAGGGCGTCCCTCTGGGTGCAGGTGAGCTGTGGGGGGGGGGGGGGGGGGGGGGGGCGGGGGGGGGGGGGGCCGGGGCGCGGGGCCCCCCCCCGCCCCCCCCCCCGCCCCGAGTCCAAGCTCACCTACACTGACCCTGTGGGTCAGGGCTGAGCTGTGAAGCAGGATGGGCTGGGGAAGGAAATTAGCAGCCAATCTAGAAATTCAGGATAGTGGACGCCACAGGCTTAAGGTCCGTGAGTCCATTGATTGGAAAGAGCTGAGTAGATTTGTGTGCCTGCAGGTGTCTTAGTGAGCGTTAGCTAATCCTACGCTTCACGAAACAACAGGGTTGGAAAGGTCATGAGCACAGGCTGTTAATGAACACAAGACAGACTGTTCCTCTCTCTGCCTATGGAGATGTGATCAAGGGGACTTTCTCCCTGTCCCCAGTAGCATTGCCTGGGATGCAGCGTGCCCGTGTGGCTCCTGGCTCCTTTGTATTAGGTGTCGCCTCTTCCTGAGCCCTTTATCTCTCCTTTGACTTCTTTTCCTCCCGTGTCCCTGCAGGAGCAGCAGGCCCTGGTGTTCCAGATGATGCAGCAAATCCAGCAGAAGAGGGAGCTGCAGCGGCTGCAGATGACAAGCTCATCCCAGCTGTCTATGACCAGCCTCCTGGCAGCCACCTCTGCCCCCCTGCACTCCAGCACCAGCGCCCTGATGACCTCAGCCCCCCAGCCGCCCCCCAGCAGCAGCTCTCTCCTGGCCTCCCTCTCCCCCCAGCAGCTCAACCCTAGCAATGCCCTCCTGGCCCCCCAGGCCACCCCACCGCTCAGCGCTCCTGGGAACAGCCTCCTGGCTTCGGGAACAGGCATCCCACCCGTCCTTGCAGCACAGACTAACCCGTTTCTCAACCTGCAGGCTGATGGCAACACCCCGAAAGGAACGGTGCGTATGCTGCTAGCACTACCCTAACCCCACTGAGCTCGTGGTGCTAGGCGCTGTACAGACCCCGGGGAGAGACAGTCTGTGCTACAGTTAACTTGGGGGAGCAAGGGCACCGCTTAGGCAACAGAGCCAGAACGTTCCACTGGCTTTGCTGCATCCCTGACTAGCCAGTGTCACGTCCCGATCCTGCCTCCAAGGACTTCTGTCGGGCCCAGCAGGGTCGGGGGTAGGCACAGAGGCTCCCAAGGTGCCCTTGCATGTGTGTGCAGACACACACCAGACCTGCTGCAGAAGCGAGGCAGAGACAGGCCGTAGATGTGTCTCCGTTAACCCTAGGACTTGGATGGGACAATGTGCCCCTGGCAGTGCTGGCCCTATTGGAGCCTCGTGATGAAATACGAAGGTGACTGCATGTTGAAACCCAGGGTTTAGAAGGAATCTTGCACCCAAGAGGAGAGGTTGTGAAGAGGTTTACAGCCTCTCTGTAAAGCAGCCTTGTACTGGAACACCAGTCTAGGGACTGATGGTGTGATACTTTCATCTCTCCTCCATCCCTCCCCTGGCCTGTACCTGTACCCAGAAGGTCCAGCCCCGGTTGGAGACATTTAGGAGCCAAAGGCCAGGGTGGAAGGGCCAGTTCGGCCTGAACTGGGCAGAGGGGAAACGTGGGGCTCCCGTGTCTCCGTTGATCTCGGAGGAGCCTGAGAGGTCGCGGTGAGCAGGGCCAGGTCCGCAGCACAGCAGGGCTCTCTGCTTCTGCCCCCTCGTGTTGCTGCCCGTCCACTACTGATACCTGTCTCCTCTGCGTCTCTTTTTCTGTTTGTTTTTTAAAGAGCATGAATGAAAAGGGAGCTCCTCTTACCCAGGACAAGGGCTAAGCTCCCCCCTCACCCTGAACAAACCAGCAGCCAACTCCTCTCAGCCAGGGGAATGTGGCTTTCCACAGTCAACTTTGATACTGTTAGAGCAATGAGCACAAGGCTTCCAAGAAGCATTTCCTGCCGCTGGGCAATGCCAAGAGGTGCTTTGGAAGACAGTACATCTCTGACCAAGTCCGGGTATCAGGAGGAACGAAGGTGGGGGGGCTGCCTGCCGCCCTGGTCCGTGCCACACATGCTCAAAGTGAAGCTGTGTTTCCATGCAGAGTGGAGGAGAGAGTTAACACCAGATGCCTGCCAGTCTCCTCCCTGCCAGTGAGTGAAAGTGTGTGTTCACAGGGGGGGGGCCCCCCCGCCCCGCCCCGAGGCCGAGGCCCTAGAGACCATCGAGCATCCTTGGCCAAGACCTTGGAGGAGGGAGGCCCCTCTGCTGAGGACTCGTTTCTGCGCAGTGCAGAGGAATGTGGCGGTGCCCTCCGAGGCAGCACTGGATGTGACACAGCTGGGGAGGTGGGACATGGTGGCAGTGCCTACATGGTCTGCTTCGCCCAGACGGGGAGGTTAAGAAGTCCCGTAGCTGAGATTTCTCACCTGCTTTTCATCTGCTGGGCTCTTAGGATGCTCCTCTCTCTATAGCCATCATATGAAGCCCCGACGCCTCAGCTGGATCCAAACCCAGCCTGAAAAGACACAAGCAGCGGAGCGATGGGTAAGGACTGCTGCCTGGGGAGGAGGTGAAAGCCACCTTCTTCTTTGAAGGATGTTGCCACATCTGCTCTGCCAGCTGCTGTCGGTTCGGTGCTGTACTTTCCACAGGAAAAGCACACTCCTGCTCCTCGTGCCATCTCTCGCTCTTTCCTTCCAAGATTTCCGAAGGCTAAAATTTCAGCTTGCAAAAAGGGGCTGTAGCCAGTATTACCCTTGCTGTAGCCAACTTCAGAAGGTGCGTTTGAACCTGGCAGTTTTTTCCCAGGCCTAAGCTGGGAGATAGAAATGTGTGTGGGGAAGAGAGAATCCCAAATCCGGTACTTGCTCTTTCTTACCCACCACAAATCACTCCAGTCTGGCAAAACCACGTTCTTCCACTGGTCTTGGGCACTTCAGAAAAGGGATCTCCAAGCAATGGGACAATTCTCAGTCTCCTGAGCTAGGACCTCGGACCCTTCATTGTTCTCCACCTTTTGACCTTAACTCCATCTTGTCGCCTGGAACCTCAGCAATGAAATCGGCTTCCTCTGAGCTTGGATGTGATGGATTGATTGAAGGACAGGTGGGGCAGCTCTGGGGGAAGGGGAATATCTACGTCAAACGTACAAATGCCCCTTCTTTTCCTCATCGCCTGGTTAAATCCAGAGCTCCTGGGGGCAGGTGGGAAGACTCCAGCTAACAGAAACTCTGAGGGTCTTAAAAAAAAAAAAAAAAAAAAACACAAACAAAAACAAACCACAAAAAAACCCACCAACTTGTCAGACCTTAATGGCTATTTTTCAGCACATTCCCACTGCCTTTAACTAGTTTGCACTATTCAGATTTGTCAGCAGTGGGTCTGTGCTGATAGTACTAGAAAAGCTTGTTATAGGCAAAACTCATCTGCTAAATATCTTTCTTCCTTTTTATTTTATTTTATTTCCTTTTTTTTTTGTCTGTGTTTGTTTGGAAGATTGTCACCACAATGGTTGAATAAGGCTAAAAGGAAAGAAAATACCTTTCTGATCCCAGCCTCCAGTTCTGTGAACTGGGCAGAACACTGCTGTCTGCTCAGAAATATATATATATTATATATATATAATTTTTTTTTATAAAGAAAAGCTAATGTTTTAACAAGGTTAAGAAGCTATTGGAAAGATGGAGATGGCAGCTAAAAGTGGAAATGCAGGGGAAAAAAAAAAAAAGTCTCCCTTCCCTGTGGTCTCGGCAGCACAGACCTAGAGAGGAGCACTGAACTGTGGCTCTTGCTGACACATTCCCTGTCCCCAGCCACCTCCCGAGTAAGTCACGGGCTGAGCTGTGCCACCTTCCATCCGCCTGGCACTTACAAACTGTGAATGAGGTCTTTCGCTTCCGCGAATGGTTTGACTCTAATTTTGGCTCCCTGTCTCCAAAATTGCTCTGGCACAACTGTGTGCTTGCACTTTTTTTTATTTTTTTTATTTTTTTTTCTTTTTCCTCCCCCAGCTGTGTTGTCCCCCCCTCCCCTCTGCGCCACCCAAACCGCCCTGGCGTAGGCACCCGCTGCTCAGTGCAGGATCTGCGGCTGCAGTGGGGGTCCTGCCTTGCTTGCCGCCTCCTCGCGTGAGGAGTCTTGGAAGCAACGCGCAGGACGGCTGTGTTAGGGCTGCCATGCTAAACCCAGCCCTGAAGTGCCCTGTTTGTGTGTGCGATGGCCGCGCGGACGCGAAGGCTGTACCTGCCAGCCTTTGGCAAGCAACAGGTCCTTGGGATTTAGGAACAGACATTCCTTAGCGCTGGTTTGGGTCAGCAAGATGATGGACACAAGTGTTAGGGGTAAACCAGTGGCTATTAAATGTGCAGATGTGGTCTCTGCCAGCTGCTTGCCCAGCTGTATTTGTCTGGGGTTTGATTTTTATTTTTTGCATTTTTTTTACCCTAAGGTCCCAGATGGGCGTTGCCACCTGTTTTACCGTCATGGTGACCGTCAGCACAGCCTTCAGACCGGTCTGTAACCACAAGGGCCTGACACCGTGCCCAGACCTGGTCAGACTCTTCCAAAATTGAACCACATTTCATGCCCTGGAATTAGAAGCTGTGCCAGTACCAGGAGTGAGAGAGGGGATGGGAAGGAGGGAGGGCTGGTTGGCATCTATGCCACGTGTAGCGAGTCGTGGTACAACATGTGTTGTCTCCCAGGACAAACAAAACCCACGTTCAGATCAGGGGTTTGGTGCCCAAATCCCTGGGCAACAACAGAAAACTTGCAGGGGGCTGGTGAGAGGTACTTACCAGTGAGTTTGCAGCCAGAAGGCTGAAAGGTGCTGTACGGGCTCCGCACCGCTACGGGGAAAATACTTGGGAGCCCGCGCAGCAGGAGAGGTTGGAAATCAAGGACTGAATTCAAGGAATCAGTTTTGTAGGCAGGATCGCTGTCGAAAGCAGGGAGGGCTGAGCTACGCTGCGTCCCCTGGTTCCCCCTGCTCCGTGCCGGCCGTGCCATTGGTGGTTTTTTGCTGGTGGCAGTAGTTTGAGTCCAAAGCCCCTCTGCTCTCCGAGGCGCTCTGCAGCAGAGAGGGACGAGGCTGGAGAGGACGAGCGGGGTAAGAGAGATACACAGCACTTACACATTTCTCTGACATCTTCCAAAGGCACCCGCTCCCTTTGACGTGCGCTCCTTGTCTGATCGCCTCAACCTGTCCCAAAGCCAAAGGTCCCTTTGGCAGGTTGAGGGGAGAAGAAGGGGGCACTGCTGGAAGGTCGACATTAAACATTTGTGTCTCTGTGAAAAAGAGGGAGAACAGGGGAAAGGAAAAATAAAAGCTAAAGATTATCTGTGTTTCAGTTGCACTGGGGTACGTTTCTTTACCCGTTTTGATGCTAATGTCTCATTTAGTATGTTGCATGTGTCTTTTTTGTTTTGATTTGTTTTTTTTATTAAATAAAAGAGAAAAATGTGTATATTTTTGGCAATTTAAGGTAATGTAGCTAAGATATATTTTTTTCACGCTGCTTGACTGTTCTTTATTATAATAAATAATATTAATATTAATATCAAAGCCTTTTTTAATACAGCTAGGGTTTCAGAATTTAAATGAGAATAGGGTCTGCGTGATTGACTTCCTGTGTGTGGGCCGAGGTCCTGTTGTCCGCAGTGCAGACAGACGCGCACTTGGCACCGTCCTGAGCAAGCGATGCTCTCGAGGAGGCGGGAGCGAGGCCCGGGGAAGGGCTCTCAGCCTGGCTCCTTCCTGGCTTTGCACCTCGGGAGTGAAGGGAGAGACCAGGACGAGGGAGGAGCAGCTGGTGGTTGTTCTTTAGCAAAAAGGGGGGGGATGTCCCCCACCCCCAAAGAACAGCAAAAGCCGGTGCTAATCAGAGAAGCCCAAAACCAGACTCCTTGACCTTGTAATCGTTCCGGCTGGCTCCTCGGTCCTCCCCTCTCCCAAGAGTTTGTTTCTCCAGAGCACCAAAGGGAAGGGCTTGTGCTGTTTCTGCGTTGTTCTGTTTTTCCCCCAAACAGCCCTGCATAGCTGGGCGATGAGGTCTCTTCAAAATATGGTTTGGAGACATGTCCTGCTCTTGAGAAAACCAGCTCCCGCTCCAGTGCTCAGCTCTTAGATCTGGCTTGGCGCTTTAATGGGTGATGCTTCAAAACTGCATGCTTTTCTGTCTCGTAGCCCACAGGCTCCATGGTTCTGCCTTCTGCTTCTAAATCAGAAGCTGGTTTTATTGACCTTTTGTTTTTCCCCAGCCATGTGTGCCCCCGTTCCCTCAGCGAGGTGGACCCTGCTTGCCTTCTGGGTTCACAGGGCTCCTTTAAAAGGCCCAGGAGAAGTTCTCCCCCAGCACCTAATTCTTCTGCAGGGCTTTTCTCTCTCTTTTACTGACCAGCAGTCAGCGTTGCCACCTGGGGCCGGGGGGGAAATTGGAGGCCAAAGAATTTGCCCAGGTTTCTCCAGACGAGCTGTCAGGAAGGGAGTGCAGAGTGAACTGGAGACACAGGAGTCGATAGTTTAAGGGTGGTTTTGGTCATTCAAAGGGTCATCCAGAGGAAGCGGAGTTCGGCACGCAGAGGCTGGTCTTACAGAGTTGGGTCATCAAATGCTGTGGGTTGTTGTAGGAAACTTTCAGCTGCTTTTTGACGGGAAAAGGAGATCTGGTGTCTGGTTCCGAGGACTTTATTGCTCTCTGCCATAGCTGGTAGCTGCAAAGCCTCCTCTTCTGTGCCTGTTGGTGGTTAGTGCCGGGGTGCAGGCTGGGAGGGAGAAGGGTCGTAGATCCAGTTCTGATGGGTTTCTTGGAGCCCTGAAATACAAAAAGGAAAATGAATGTTTCCGCAGAGTTCTGTTGGCTTGTTTCCGCCATGGTTCTCCTCTTTCCACTGCTTGGCTCTTGGTAGCGTTTCTGTTCCTGTTTTGCGTGGATGGGGACTGGAGAGACATGAGAGGAAGACATGGTTCAGACGCCAGCACCGTCCCTGCAGACTGCATGGGTGCAGAGGGCCTGAGCCCCTTGGCTCTGTACCAAAGACAATATAGACATAGATGAGGCCTTCTCACGTGCTCAGTAGAAGACTCCAGAGAAGACATACCAAGCAGATGGCGTCATTCTCTTTGGGGTGAAACGTTCAGGCTAGTTGGCAGGGTGAGAGGTGACCAATGGGTCTGAAAGCGAGCAGGGATCCAGCCCGCTGCGGTGGTGGAGGGTGTCCCTCGGGAGCTCAGAACAGGCGGCAGTTGTTTGCTGTGACCGGTGGATTGGCTCTAGGACGGAGAAGCTTTCCTGCGGCAGAAAGGGACATCTGCCTGGGGGCTTCTCCGTTCAGTGCAAGTCCATCCCTTGGTCTAAAGCGTCTTGCCTGTCCCCAAGACCTCTCTGAAGGACAGCATAGCCACGGCTTGCACCAGGGTCCGGCTCTACACAGCAGCGTTGCCAGTCGCTCCCCAAACCTTTCAAGTTAAAGCCCGGTTTGTTTGCACACCCTCCTCCAGCGCACGCGTCGCCCCATCCAGACGGTGATGAGGGCTTTGCTCTGCTTTGTGTTTGCTGTTAAGACCTGCATCATGTGTCAGGTTCCAGCCTGGATGGGGCCGAGCAGGCGGCCCTGCGCCCAAAGTGGTTTTTCAAGGGCTCTCTTCCAGCCCAGCCAGTCCGTCAGAGCTGGCAGCTCATGCTGCTCTGTTATTTACCGTTGCCCTTGGTATATGCTGTGCTGTGTGGTTTCTTAAACCCACATAAGTAAAAATAATCAAGTGCCTGTGATCAAAACAGCCTTGAGGCAGGGAGCTGAATGGGTCCCTGGTGCCTCTCCTTTGTGCATTTAGTCTAAGAAATGGGAGCTGTCATGAAGGCTGTGGATGTCACCTTTGCAGGAAAGGGTGAAGTAGCAATAATTTCAATAGTAACTTTGCAGCAGCGGGTCTGAAACTGCAATTCAGAGGCGTCGTTGCTTCTCCCGGTTTTCCAGATGGGGAAGCAGAGGTGCAGAGAGGACTAATTTGCTCTGCAGCCAGGTCTCCTGCGCTTTGTTCTTCTCTCCCCTGCCCAGAAAAGGGACCCCAGCTCTGCGGTACCCAGCAGCAGGACGCATGGGGCTCCTGGGTGTCCCATGTGGCTTCGGTCCTGCAGGGAAGCTCTGTGGGACCGTGGGGTACAGAGGCAGCCCAAGAGCTCATAAACTTGTGCAGCTGCCGGCCCTTCTGGTCCTTAGAGCAGCGCGTAATGGGCACAGCCCGGCTCTGGCCGTGACTCCCCGTGCCCGTCAGGGCAATTGCTGCTGCGTGGGGCAGCGAGGGCAGGTGGAACCTTTCCTTTAGCTCCGTGGGTTTTGCGTGAGAAGCCTCACGCAGAAAATACCGTCCCAACCCACTGCTGCCTGCCTCAGGACACCAGGCCCGGGGCATCGCTGCGGTGGGAACTGCATCGGGGTGGCGGGGAGCAGCAGCACTACAAGGAAAGGATTTTTTTTTTTTTTTTTTTCTGGTGAGACCTTTGGCGAGGTTGTGCTCAGAGGGAGGGTTTGGTTTGGGCTCAGCCAAATCTACACGCCCCCATTTATCCCTTCCCTCCCTGGTGTACGTGGTGGAACCGCTCTGCCTGGACAGGTCCCCCCACCTCGCAGCTCCCTGCGGCAAACCCACCGCTCAAACTGGAGTAACGTCTGGCTTGATGGAGGGAGGGACATTTTATGTCAGGTTTTTTAATTGATACTTCAAATTTTATCAGAATTTGAAGGAATCGGTTTGTGCTACCAATGGTTAAAAAGTAGGAAAATGGAAAAACTCTGTTTAGTTGACGATTATCATTTTAACTTTGAAAAGTCATCGGTACCCTGCCCAGCAGCGCCGATCTGTGACTGCGCTCCAAATTGCGTGCGACACCACAGCTGAAGGGTAAAAGCGCAGAAAACCCCTCCAGGGCCTGGTTTGTATTTTTAATTTAAGCAGCAAATGCAAAGTTTTAGCACCTGCCTGGGCCGTAGGGAGCCTCTGCTGACGCCCAGCCGCGGATGCAGCCTCTGCAAGACAGGTTAATCAAACGGTGCTTGCGGCCCTGAAAGCGGAGGGTCTTGGGATCCAGGTTAGCGGGGGATCAAACTAAACGACCGGCTGCACACAGGTCCCGGTGTTCCTGCCCCTCGGTACCTGTTTGGTCCTTCTGCTGAGGGAAGCGGGGAAGGTGGAGAGGTCCGTCCCCGTTCAGGACAGCCCCTGCCCATGCGCAAGGGCCCAGATTTCAGAGGGGTTTAAGCGTGTCCTCGGAGTTAGGAGGGCTCCCCACGGCAGAGCTGGTCCTGAGTGGGCCAAAGGGGTCCTGTGGAAAAGGGATGAGCAGGACAAGAGAGTGGGGAGAGAAGCGGCAAGTTGCAAATGCAAGAGCGTATACATATAGGCAGATATTTGTACGGTTGTTTTGGTTTTTTCCTAAGAAAACGTTTTGATTTGAAAACTACACGGCCAGATTTGTACGTACCTTCTTACATATTTGTACAACTGATGCGTGTCGGCGTCTTCTGTGCCCACTGCAGGAGACTCGGGGGGAGGACGTTTTCATTTCTTCCTGAGGACAAAAACCAGTTCAGGTGCTAAGGGCAGCAGGATCTCGTAGGCAGAGAACTGCTCCTGTTTACCCTTCTTCCGTCTTCAGCGGGAAAGGAAGTCAGCGAGCCTCCTTTTCTCTTCACTGTCTATAACACAAATAACATCTTTATATCATTAATGTATTTGTATGACTGAGAAATTGTCACAGTCCTTGTTCTTTTTATTAAAAGAATGTTTTCAAAAAAATAAAAAAGTAGGCTAAAAAGATCCGCTTCCGTGTCTGCTCGTTTTCTGGGTGTTTCTGGACAGACACGACGCTCAGCCGTCCTCGCTGTCCCACAGAGGAACGAGGTTACTCGAGCGCAGCAGCTCCCAAACGACTTGCAGACCACCGGTAATCTGCAAAGCCCGCGCCATGGCCCGCAGCTGGGCTGCGGCGCGGTATCAAGCGGAGAATTCACAGCCGCCTCAGCTAGGGAAAAAAAAAAATGTGCAGAGGTGGATGTTTGGATGCCTCCAAGTAATGCTGTGAGCTGAGACACTGACCCTGGGGCTCGAGGTTTGGGAGGCGCTGCCTGGAGGGGAGTTTTCTACCCCTGCCCTGGGGACGAGCCCTTGGGGGGGGGGGGGGGGCCCCTGCAGAAAGGAATATAAAATGGCCTTGGGCGGG
>JAVKLA010000081.1:44030716-44067853 GCA_034782735.1 Sagittarius serpentarius
GCGGAGGCGGGGAGTGAGGGGCCGAGATTGGGGGGGGTGCCCCCCCCCGCCGCCCCGCCCCGCCGGGACACGGTTCCCCCCACTCACCCCCCACCCCGGCGCCGCCCCGGGGGACGCCGCCGCGACAGTGCCCGGGTGCTTGCGGAGGGCCTCGCTGCTGCCGCCCCCCACCCGCCGCGACTCCCCCCGCGTTGTGCTCGGGCAGGAAAGGAGAGAGCCCTAAAAGCCGCTGGACTGGGCCCAAAATCCGAGCCGGGGCGGCGGTGCCCGGCGTCGGCCCCGCTCCTCTCCCCGGTCCCCCTGTTCCCCCATCACCGCGGTACTGCTCGGGTGGTGCTCCGGGACCACCCCCCTCCGCCCCCCCCGCCCAGCGCTGGGGCCGTTTTCGGCCCTAAACGGGGGGACTTCCCACCCGGGAGGCGATGCGGGGCATCCCCGGGCCCCGCGGGACCTTCCACGGGACCCTCGGGCGGGGGTCCGGTGCCTGCTGGTGCTCGGCAGAGCCCGCGGGACCTGCGCCTGGAGGGGAAAGCAAAGGGACGGCAAAAAAAAGGAGGGGAAGAAAAATAGAGGGAAATTAGAGAAAGCAAGGGAAAAACGGAAAAGGAGGGAAGAAAAGAAAAAAAAGGAATAGGAGGAAAGGAAAGAAAAAAGGAAAGGAGGGAGGAAAAGAGAAAAGGCAGGAAAAAGGGAAGGAGAGGGAAAAAAGGGAAAAAGCGGGAAAAAAATAAGAGGGGAAAAAAAGAGAAGGGAAGGAAGGGGAGCGGAGCGGGAGGGCTCACCGCGCCGCTTCCCCCCGCGGGGCCGGGCGGGATCCGTCACGGCGGGCCCGGCCCCGCTCGGAAGGAACGGGGCGCCTTGCGAGGAGCACACGGGGGATCTCGGGGGGGGGGTGCGGGCAGCAGGGGCGCCCACGCGTGTCGGCGGCAGCTCAATCCCCCCCCTCCCGACGCCCCGCAGCCCCACTCCAGCGCGGCGGAAAGCGTCAGACGGCCCCGCTGCCCCGCGCGTGTCCGCGGCTCCCGCGTGGGTCCGACCCCGCGCCCGGTGAAACCGAGAGCGCTTCCGTACACCCGCCGTACCGGCTACTCGGCGGGGTGCAGCGCCCACGCGCGTGTCCCCTCGGCCCACACGGTTGTCATTAATTTCCCGCCCCGCCCGGTGTCCCGGTGTCCCGGTGTCCCGGTGCCGGCGGGCGCAGCCCCGCGGGCGCTGCCGGGCGTGCTCCGGCTGAGTGCGGCGGTCGCGGCCCTCGTCCCCAGCGCGGTCTCTGTGGCGCAATCGGTTAGCGCGTTCGGCTGTTAACCGAAAGGTTGGTGGTTCGAGCCCACCCAGGGACGCAAGCAGTTGTTTTGACTCGATTTTTCCCCCTTTTTTTTTTTTTTTTTACCCCACCCCCTTATTCCAGAGCCAGTCCGAGAGAGCGGCGAGGATAGACACGGCGAGGGGGCCGCAGGTGGCCGTGTCCCCGTGGGGCAGGTAGGGTGGGTTTTCACTGTGCAAAGAGCTGTGCAGGGGCTTGGTGGGGCTTTTCCTGCTCCCTTGGGGTGGTCCTCGCCCTCAGGACTGGGCTGAGCTGGATGGGGAGAAGGTGCGAATGGGCAGGATGTGGCCCCGGTGCTCCCCGTGGGCTCGCAGCTCTCTCCAAGGCTCTGGACAAGCGAGAAACCAACCCCTGGTGTGAACAAAAACATTTCTGCTCAGCCTGTGGTCCTCTCTGCACTGCGGTTTCTCCCATAAGCAAAAGGATGTGTTGGGACACTAAAAACTGAACAGGGACTTGAAAGCCTGTTTCCCTCCAGAGTCCACATTTTGCCTTAAAAATAAGCCGAAAGGGGTCCAAAATCTGCATTGCTGAAGTTCCCTCTTACAAAGTCTTGTAAAATGTATTTATGTTCCCTGCTTGCCCTGATTTTATTTTCATACCAGAAATAATGAAGTTAATGTTTTAATGCAGGGCATAAAGCCATGCCAGGAAGATCCCTGTTGTTTCAAAAGCCAAGAGCCACAAAATGCTCCCGCGGCTGAGCCCAGCCCTGCTGGGGCTGGGGAAGTGCTGGGGCTCTCCAGGCCAGGGAGGGGGATTGCTGCTGCCTTCACGATCCGAGAGCAGAAGCCCGACAGGAAAGCAAAGAGAGAAGCGGTGCCCAGCGGGGATCACCTCCCCACTGCCACAGAGACGGCCAGGGCTGAGGAAGGAACCAGACGCTGCCAAAATCTGCCTGTGGAGATATTCCTGTCTGGTTCTGCTGCTCCTTCTCTCCCCAGCACGTGGGGTATTCCCACCAGACAGAATGTGGCCTCTGACTTCATCCCTGCAAGAAACCTTTTACAATGGAAAACAGTTTAAAGATACAACTGCCACAGGACGGGCTGCACCTCCAGGGCTCGGTCCCGGGGCAGATGAACAGCCCCTGCGCGGGCTGGAGGTTTTCATTGAAACCAGGCGGGCTGATCTGTTGTGCATTTGAGAGTATTTCCAAACACATGGATCTCCTTCCCTTTGGCACAACATCACTCCCCTAAATTAAACATTTAATCCTGTTTCCTCCAGGAGAGGGGAGAGCTGGCGAGCAGGGATGGGGAAGGAAATCCAATACTCTGCAGAGCGCAAATCCCCCTTTTCAGTTGCTCTATGAATAAAAAATACCCTTGCAGCCACTTGCCAGGCCCCTTCCCCTCCCCGGGCTGTGCCATGACTTGCTGCTTTACAGAGTGACTTTATTGTGCCAGCACTTTCCAAAGAGATTTTTTTTTCTTTCTCCTCCGAGGAGACCCGCTGTCCCTGGCCCCACAGGGTGAATTTAGGGTTTTGCCTCCGGGTCCCAGAGGTGCAAAAGCAGATGGCAGGTGCGCGAAGCCTGACACGCTCCAGGGCTCTGCATGGTGGAGTGGTGCGGGATGGGCTTCCTGGAGTTTCTAGTTCAATTCGGCCAGGTTTGGCCAGCTTTTCCCCGTGACCAACAGAAGGTGCTAGGGCCGTGTAGGGCCTAGGTAGTGGAAGATACCACTGGGCAGGTCCCAGCCTGGCCACCGCGCGGTGATCCCAGCCTCGCCACGGGCACGCAAGGAATGGGCACACAGGTGCCACACTGGGCAGGCACAGGGGCCGCGGTCTTGGGGACCCCCCAGCGCCACTGAGTGATGGGATGGCTGTACCCGCGGCCCGCCTCTGCAGTGCCCCTGCATGTCCCTCCGGCTGCGCCATACCCCCACGGGCATATCCAGCTGTGCCGTGCCCTGCACGTCCCTCCAGCTGCGCCACGACCCTGCATGCTCATCCAGCTGTGCCGTGCCCCCGCACGCACACCCAGCTGCGCACCCCCATGAATCCAGCTGTGCGAGCCCTCCCCCTCCAGCTGCGCACCCGCCCCGCCCGCCCAGTCCGCCGCCGTCCCGGCATGCCCCGCTCACTGTGACTCTTCATTTTTCTCCCCCTCCCTCACCGCCGCCGCAACCAACCAGCTCCGCCCCCGCGGCGGACGGAACCACCAATAGCGAGCGGCGGTTCGCCGGGAAGCCGCGGCTGTAAGCCAATGGGAAGAGGAGGGAGGCGGGAGCAGCGGCGCGGCGGGGTGGTGCTCGGTGCGGCCGGAGCAGCGGTGCGGGGCCTGGCGGTGTCTGTGAAGCCGGCGCCATGGTGAGCGCCGGGACGGGGCCGGGGGCGGCCCCGGGGGACGAGCTGGAACCGGCGGGACGAGGCCCGCGGGTGGCTGGGCCGCGCGGGGGAGGCGCGTGGGCTGGAGGCCTTCCCCCTCGCCCGGGGTGGGGTATCCCCCCGTGGGCCTTCCCTCAGGCCGGGCCGTGGCGGGCGGGGGTCGCGGTTGGCGGGAAGCAGCGGCCGTGAGCAACCCGCTGTGGAAAGCCCCCCCGCCCCGCAATGGAAATATTAAAAGCCAAAAGGGCGGAGGGGAGCGGTGCTAGGTTCCCCCCGCTGCTCCCGGGGTGGCGGCGGCCGCAGGCGCTGGGCTGGGGGCGCAGGGCCGGGCCAGGCGGAGGGGGGTACCCCAGGTGCAGGAGGCCCCTTCAGCCTCAGCGGGGAACCGGCGCGGGAGGCGCACCCCGAACCGCTGCCCACAGCCCCCGGCGGTACCTGCTGTCCTTCTGTCTTCCAGTCTATTATGTCCTATAACGGCGGGGCCGTAATGGCCATGAAGGGGAAGAACTGCGTGGCCATTGCTGCGGACCGGCGGTTTGGGATACAAGCGCAGATGGTGACCACAGACTTCCAGAAGATTTTCCCTATGGGAGAAAGACTATACATTGGATTGGCAGGACTGGCCACGGACGTGCAGACGGTGTAAGTGAGACTCCCGCCCACCAGTGCATTCCCATACCCAGCCTGTAAGAGGAATATTTACAATGAATACTAAGTGGCAGCTCATGCTGAGCATAAATGTCTTTGTTTATGCATGGAGAAGGGTATAATAGCTGGGCAGCAGCACTCCTTTTCTTAGTCGCCCTTCGCTGGGAGTTTTTTAAATAAAACTGCGTGTGATTTAAGATCAATAGCTTCAGGTATAAAAGGAGCTGCATCTGGAATACCTACCTGCCTCAGAAGCTGGTATCTGTCAGCGTGCAGTAGAACAGTTCAGGCCTGGGTGAAGGTGAAAGAAAAAGGAACCTGCTTCTGCTTTAATGCTGATTCTCATCTCTTGCAGTGCCCAGAGACTGAAGTTCAGGCTGAATCTCTACGAACTGAAGGAAGGCAGGCAGATCAAACCTCAGACTTTTATGAGCATGGTTTCCAATCTGCTCTATGAGAGACGGTAACTGTCAAAACAATGGAGTCGCTGTTTACATGTCAGTGAAGGCCGTGGTTGTTGGACTTGATCTGATTCTAGAGAGGTGGGGGCTGAGGAGGGCTCCTGTAAAGACTACTTGTGGTATGGCAAAAGAGGACTTCCATCTAGGGACAACGTTTCTTCAACTTTCTTGCAAAAGAATATCGTGTTGTTAAAATAATCCTGTAGCAGTACAAGTTTGTTCTGTTTGTCATGCTAAAACCATCGCAGGATGCTTCTAGGTTGACCTGAAAGGTCTCCCCACCAAAAGCTTCTGTGGGATGTTTTCCTTGGATGGTTATTTATGTGGGATGTGGAACTGCTTCAAGGTGGTTGGACTGCTCTATGCCATGTTGTTCTTCACAGGTTTGGACCTTACTACACAGAACCAGTCATTGCCGGGCTGGACCCCGTAACACACGAACCTTTCATCTGCTCTCTAGACCTGATCGGCTGCCCGATGATAACTGATGACTTTGTGGTCAGCGGCACCTGCTCCGAGCAGATGTACGGCATGTGCGAGTCCCTCTGGGAGCCCGACATGGTGAGTGAGGTGGCCAGGCTCAGCTCTCATTCTTGGATTCAGCCTCCTGCTGTTAACTGGAGAACCCGAGATAGGCGGCTTGGATGAAAAGCTCTGTCCTTTGGTACTTCCTGAAGGAGTTTAGGAGAACAAAGAGGCTGTAGCTTATAGCAGCCTGCAGGGAAAAATCTTGCAGCGTCTTGGATGATACTTTGGGTTTTGAACAAAAGCTCATGACTCAACGTTCAACTTTTACACCAACTAAAATAGCTTCTGTTCCTCAGGAACCCGATCACCTCTTTGAAACAATCTCGCAGGCCATGTTGAATGCAGTGGACAGAGATGCCCTATCTGGAATGGGCGTGGTAGTACACATAATGTAAGTGCTGCTCTCTTCCCCTGTAGAACAGAGGTAGAATTTAACAAGTTGTACGTTAAAGTCAGTTAAGGGCTTGGTTTCCAGGGTATTCCTAATCCTGCTCCCTTCCAGCAGTATCTTTAGCGATGTTTTGTCCATTCCAAGTCTTATTTCTCACGGCTGCTCTCTGTTGCAGTTCATGGCTGTTGCTAGAACTGCAAGGAGCCATGGGAAATTAATCCTAGAGTTAGACTCTTGCTGCATAGAGATTCCCTGGCTGCATTCCCATCGGTACTCAGGAGTGTGACTCCTGACATATGGGTAGCACTGGCCAAGAGGATGCTGTTTGCCACAGCTCGATGCAGCGTTAACTTCCTGACTCTGCAGTCAGACTGGCTTCTGAAACAGCTTATTTTGCTCGTGGTGCTGTTTCCCTGCAGCATGCCAGGCACTGCTGCTTACTGAACCTACTGGAGCTCCCCTGGGGTGAAGCGGCAGGAGGATGGGGTTTACTCAGCTGTAACACCCACCTTCAAGTTTAGATGATCCTGCCTGCACTAGCAAACAACCTACCTGTGCACACTGCATAGATGCAAGGACAATCTGTACGTTCGCATTAAACGCAGATTTACTAGTAGTCTTCTCTCTTTCCCCTTCTAGTGAAAAAGACAAGATCACCACCAGGACCCTGAAAGCTCGCATGGACTAGCCCAGCACATCTGCTCATGTATTTCACATCCCAGTCTGCTTGAAACTTTTTTAAATAAAAAACTCTATCGTAGTGAACTTTCCTTTTCTTGAGTCTGAACACTAGGCTTAAGTTCTAATCTCTAAAGCTATCAGAAGGAGCTTGGGTTTTACACGGTAGCCGAGCTAACCTTTTTCTCTGAGCCACCTATACTAATCTCCCTCAGTACACCCATATGTGCGAGTGACTGAGCTTCAGCTGCACCCCAGGGAGTCAGCAGGACTTGGTAAAATCAGTTCTTACTTAAAAGTCCCATATAAAAAGACTTTTCCAGTTGTGGTTAATCTAGGACTGAAAATGACCACATACCTCATGGAGTAACAGTTGATCATTACAGCACTTTATACAGAGGACAGCAGTAAGGAACAGATGTACACAAAGTTTTAATTTTATTTTTCTCTGGTTGGAGACTCATCTTGTAACATGCATGCATTTCAAAACAGTAACAGTGTCTCAAACTGCTCCTAGCAAACAGACAAGCACAGAGGACTTAAAATTCCTATTTAAAAAACAGCAGTGAAAAAACCAAGAATGCTTTTTTTTTTTAGTTTTAGATTAAACTTAATTTATTCACATTTTTTCAGTTGCACTGATTAGCCCTGCCCACCCTTGTGACCTGTGTGTAATATGCTCACTTGACCCAACTCAGTCCAGCTGCATTTAGCATTGTGCAGCTAAACAAAGACCAGCACAAGTTCTGAGTGGTGAAAACTGAAACCACTAAAAATGACATATGACCAGCAGTTGGTTCCCCGAGCTTTGCCATCGCTATTACACAAGATACTCATTTCAAAGAGCAAGGAAAATCAGTAGTGGCTAACATGGATACTGGAGAACGGCTCTGCAGAAGTAGGGGAAGTTGACAGGCAAACCTGCAATGGGGCATTAAGACACAGACGGGGAGAGGATACCTGTTTTGTTTTTGGAGCTATTGTAAGGACGATCTGTCTCAGATTGGTCTGCAAACCAAGTTTAGGACACACACACTGACTTCTGAAACATTTGTACCACCTCGAGGTTAAACACTTGACCTCTGTGCAGCTTGAAGGGGGGCATCTATAAAGACTGCATAGTAGTCACAGGACTGGGAGGCATCCGTCTGTCGAGGCTAAGACACAACCCCTACCAAACACGACCCATAACTACAATACAACCTTGCTCTGTGCCTTTCTTGGGCTAAGAGGCGAGTCCCCAGCTGATGTCCCCACTGAAGGAAGCTGTGGCAGCGCTCTGGAGGGGAAAGCAGGAGTTTCCTCCCAGAAAAGGAAGCAAGACTCAAGTGTTTTAGTGTTCTTGCCGATTATGATAATCCAATTCAAAACTAGGATTTTCAGATGCGGGAGTACAACCTCATCTATGCAGGAAATCTGGAGTCACCTACTACCCCAGAAGTTCTCCCTGTGACAAATTTAATGATCATGGCTTTTATAATTAAAAACAGGTCAATCAGAGGCACGTACAAGACCAGAGGGAAGGATCCCACTGCCCCTTGCTGTGAGAAGTGAACTCCTGCTGACATTCTTCTTAGATACAGCAAATACCAGGCCCTCTTCCTGGAGCTGACACAATAGGCGGGTGCTGTGTGGTACCTCCAGAACACGTGGTTCCTATTAAAGGGTGACCCAATGTGTTCTTGAGTGTTCTCTATTGCACTATTGGAGCGGAACAGCACCAGAACGTGACTCCACACTCTTGCCTTCCCTCTCCCACTCCTATTTATGCTGTAGGAGCTATCTCAACAGGGAAGATGTAAGTTCTAGGTTCAAAGCAGTTTTTAGTTCTTAAATTTTGACAGATCAGGCCCATGTTCAGAAAGAAAGAGACCCTCAGTACAGGCAGGACTACAGATCCTGCAGCTCGCTTCTCACACAAACTCACCCTGCCTTCGGGCACTGGAAAGAGACACTGCATGCTACGTTTGTTTTTTTTTCTTTTTGAAACTCCAGTTGACCAAAGAATTGCACTGCAATTTGTTGAAAAATCCTGCACTCTGACCAGGATCTGAGTGATCTGCCTACCTATTGCAACTCTTTCAGCCGAGGGTGGTTTTCAGTCAAATGCACTTCAGTGTTAAGTGTTCCGCAGGGTACATGCTACAGACAGAAATATCTACATTCAGCAAACTAGAACTAAATTCACACCAGAAACAGACAACAAACTAGCACAAGCAGTTGTAAAACCAGAATTGAAAGGGCTGGGTTTTCCTTTTAAATACTTCGAGTTAAAAAAGTGACCTAAAACAAGATTTAAAAACAAAACAAAACAAAACAAAAAAACCAACAAAAACAAAAGAAAAAGTCCCTTTTAAAAACAAATCAAATATTTGCAGCTTCACTTCTTATTCTGGTAATAAAAATACTGTCTAGAAACAAAAATTAGCATTTTTAACATAATGCTACCTCTCAAAATGTAAACAATATACAAAATGCTTATGTTAAACAAAGTTACATACCTGGGTAATACATCATTAAGTGAGAAAATTGCATTTAATTACTTTAATACACACAGTATGGCAACCTGACAGAAGTGGCAGAATTGGGGAAGTGCTAAAGTGAATAGTGTTTATGGGGCTTTTCTTATCACTTGAGCCAGAGACAGCCAATTTAATTCCAGCAGGAGTTTGTTCGGAGTGGAACAAGAAAATACAGTTAACTGCTCTTAAGCCCTTGGTATCATGACTCCTGTAAAGATTGCTGCAGGAACTAACTGCATTTTAGTATCATTCCTGTTTATGAAATTCAGTGAATGAGACTGTTGCTCCTAGCTATGCAAGCTTCATTCTTCTACTTTCTTTGGGTTGTTTGTTTTGTAGAGTCTCAGTGCAGGATGTCTGCAGTTCACTAGTTTCCTTCTCTCCTCCTCCCCCCTTTTTCTCTTACTTTTTAAATACAAGATTTAAAGATAAACAGTTCAAAAGGTACAAGCTAGTTTCCCAAAAGGAGAACAGCAAACTTACCAGGCCAAAGTTGCAGATTCAATGCAGATTTTTAAAACTGTCAAGAATAAAAAGTGATTGGTATTTAATTTCTAATTGATAGTAAACTTAAGTGCTTATTGTTTAAGAGAAACACAACCAACATAATGCCCACAAAACTAAGCTGATGATAGATACCCTCCAAGTTCTCCCTTTTTTAAAAGTATTCTCATAGCTGCATTTGTTTTGTGGCTTTTACAGCTACACACCTTAAGACATGAGACTCTTCAGCCTCCCAGACAACGGTGTGTTAGCACCCACATCACAGAATAGGGACTGGACTACAGTGGCAGAAGAAACTTGTCCCATGTCAAAGGGAATGACCCATCAATGAATAAAAAGATTCATATCCCATTATGACGCTTAATATTAATTTTTGATTTCTTAAAGACTCTATTTACAGTGCACTCTTATGGGCTGAAACTTTAGCCCCCTTTTTGTCCCCTTCGAAGTTGAGACCTGTGGGATTCACATCACGAATGTGGGTATGAACATAAAAAAAACCCCAAGCCCACATTCAGAATCCAGACCAGAGCTAGCGTTAGTCTAGGGAAATTACCAGGATGTGATGAGCACCAGTTATCTCTCAAAAGGACCAAATTCCACACAGCAAACTGTAGCACGCGTTACAGCACAGGACAGACATTCGAAACAGCTTATTCCCAAAACAAAGGCATATGTGAAAACAGTTTCAAGGCAGATAAGCAACATCTTTCAACTGCAAGAGGTTTGTTCAAAACTCTAAATCCTGCTTAAAAAGAAAAACAAAATTAAAAAACGAAACAAAAGATCTGTAACTGTTATGCAGCAGAGCTAACAAACCCAAAGCAAGTCTGACAAGCCTGGCTGTGAAAAATATTACAAGCGTTCTGGAGACAAAACAGGACGTTACTCAGTCACGCAAATCAGTTCCAATTCCTTAGAGGGGGAAAATAATCTGGCGCAAGTGTTCAAACATTTCCACTCCTTGACTGTCGCTCTAGAGAGGGGTATGGAGCAGAGAAGAGTAAAAACAACCACAGCTCAAGTCCTGAGTCCTCTTGAGCAGTGGAACTTGCTCCACAGTCACAGCTCCCAGCACTCCCCACTGGTAGTGAGTCCAATTCCTTCGTGTGCAAGTCACATTGCCATTTAAAAAATAAACCAACTAACCAAAGAACCTCTGTCAGGAAACAAATTCAAGTACCTGTTGCAGATCAGGCAAGTAAGGAAGACTGAACATTAGCTAGATTAACACTGGCAGAACTGTGATGTGAAGCTGTAATCTAAGAGACACGGCAACTCCTGACTGTGGTGTGACAGGGAAATGTTCCAGATAGTCAAATACTATCTTATATCTATAGGTACAAAATGCCTTTTTTTTTTTTTTTTTCCTTTCCTTTTATGAAATCTTCATAGCTGGCCAATTTAAAGCACAATGGGTCCAAGCACATTATTATCTGAGGTTGTTCAGTGCCTCCACTACTTCTCACACTGGTGGTTTTTTAGGTTCTAGGAGTTACAACTTTTTAAGCGATCATCTTTGGTAGATGTTCATTTCCCTCGTCTTTCTTGTAAATCAAGTGCAGTTACAAAAAAAGGTTTTGTTACTTAAATTAACCAAAAAATATAAAGTGTCCCAGTCTGAATTTACCTAAAGTTCAGTGACTCCTCCTTATCAGAGTAATATTTTCCATCCTTGAAATGGTGAGCTATTTTCCTTCCAATTCCTACCAAGAGGGAAATAAAAGGGCTTGTATGTCTTTCTGGTAAAGACAGTCCAATAAAAAAAAGTAGCAGTTTGTGGAATCAGGCACTGCTTCACTCCCACTGAACATGATCTAGAGCGACCCCTTTTAGACAGTGCCACATATCATATCCCTATGGCATTCTCTTGATCAGAGAGGAGAAAATGTCATTAGAAAGAGCAGTGCTGAAACAATGCACTTTTCTTGTTTTAAAAAGCCCTCAAATCTGTGTCTGGGCACTTCTGTAACATAAAACCCCACTTTTCCACCTGGGTCAAGTGGACTGTTGGAGGGTGCACCTAGAATTAGTTTTCTCTGACGTCACACAGTGCCATACACTCACTCTTGCACACACACATGCACACACACATGCACACCCCACATGCTGCTACAGTGTCTGTTTTAGTGTCACAGGCTGCATTCTCTGTTTGGAAGTAGCCCCTCTTCTCTTCATTTCTCGCTGAAGGCTGAAGACGACTATGTCAGGATATTGGAGATAAATTCATTGAAGCGTTTAGAGTACTGCTCTGGGTTCACGGTGGAGATCTCTGCCCCAGCCTGCAAGGCAGAGAGGAGAGACAAGTCACAACACCCTCCTTGAAGGGCAGCCCTGCAAAGGGTGGAGGAGGGAGGAGGAGAGGACAGCAGGTAACAATCATGTCAGCACAGCCTGTTCCAGCCTGGAAAGACCCGTAACAACTTGCAAGTTCTAGGAAAAAACATCCGGAGAGGTCTAGGGAGATCCCCAAGGAAACTGATTTTAGCTGGATCTTCTGCAGACCACTGAGTCAAAGCACTGGATTTGTTCCTTCATGGTTTAGAGGAGATTTGGAAGGAGCATGAAAAACTCTGTGTCCCACTAACCTGGGCTTTCTTCACACCCTTTTGGGAAGTTCTGAATTGCTGCCAGGGAACAGAACTGGCCCCAGGAAGGGGGCAGGGTAGTATGTCTCCCTGCAGCCAGTCCATTCCTGCTCTGTGAGGCTGTTGGTGCTGCACCAGGGAAATTAAGAACGTCCCAAACTGGGAGGTAAATGCAAGTCATCTCCAACCAACCAGAGGTAAAGCCTTTCCAAGACAGTCTGAGGAGACAGTAAGGGAGGAAAGAGCTGTTCTTGGGCATGAGATCACAGGAGAATTTCCATACTGGTAGAAAAATCCGTATCAGGAGACATCACACATACGCACGCAGGCACGCAGGCAAAGCAGAAGCCCCAAAGCCCATCCTCCCTGCAGGTAGCAGGCTGCTTACCCCATGTTTCACTGTTTTGGCAGCATGTGCAGCTTTCTTCTTCGCATCATATGGCGTAAGAATGTCTATAATGGCCATGAAGTACACTTCCTTCTTGGGGGCACCTAGCAAGGCAAGAGAGTCGCTAGCACACCCTGAGCTGTGAGCAAAGCCCAGCTGCACCCCCCTCCTTAAGAAATACACAGCAGATCCGTTTGATGCAACTAGCAGAGAAAGCAAGGCAGCTGGAGGCTGTAGAAGGGCAAAGAAGAATGACTGGAAACAGCACACCAGAGGCCCACACGCCCTCTGAACATGCCACTACTCTCCAAAGCACCACTTCTACCCATTCTAACTCACACCATCCACAACAAGGGACTGCACAGCAAAGGAGAGAGACTTGGCAGGGTGTCTGTCTGTCTCTCTCTCTCTCTGTGGACAGTCCTCCCGCTCCATTTAGCCCAGTCAGACCACAGGACACCTCCTCTTTCCTCCAGACCTTCTTCAGGGCAATATTCCGTAACACTCACTTTCGTGGCTTTTCATGGCGTAGACATCAACAGAAGGATCAAACTCTCCAGGCCCAAAGAAGCGAGGGTAGTTGAGGAGATTGCCAGGGCTGTCGGGGGGTGTGCCATAGGAGGAAATGGGGTTGCCTCCTAGACCATCATTCTCACACTCCTCCTCCTCTGCCCGATCCTCCACTTCCATCTCTTCCTGCTCTGCTCGGTCAACATCATGGATCCCAACGAGCAAGCTGTAATCCATAATCTTCAGCTGAGCTAAAAACTGGAAGAAAGACATGAGTGAGAACAACAGCATCCATGTGGGATCAGAAATCCTCAGTCCTACTCTGCCAGTATCTCCCTAAGAAAGGGCTATAGTGACAGCTAAACCCTTATTAGACTCCAGAGAATCTACATGAGCTCATATGCCCACTGCCATCATCATAACCCTGACTGTATTTACTTGACTGATCCAGGAATGGCTTGCTTTTCAGTCACTGCTGCACCCCTTAAGCCAGAGGCCACAGTGAGGATGCAGATATGGGAGACAGAGTAAAAGCTGTTCCCCAGGAAACTCTACCTCCACATCCCGCTTCAGCTTTTCAAGGAAGTTCTTTTTACTCTCTTCTCCAACATGCAGCTTCTGACCCTCATTCAAGAAGTCATTGTCCTTGAACGTTGGTAGATCCTTGGCCTGCAACAAAAAGCCTGTGTCAAATTCTCCAAACCCCCTACTTCTTGGGGGAGGGCTGGTACACCAATCCACTAGCAGTATGTTGATTGCACAAAGACTCTGATCAAGTGTGGGGCTGCACCAGGATCTTTTGCCTGTTTATAAGGTGAAGTGGCTCATCCTGTCCACTAAGTATGAAAATGGCATCAGGCAGAGCACAATATTTGTCAATGAATCCATGTGCTGAGCTGTACCTAGAGGGAAACTGAAGGGAGACACAGAGAGAAACTCAACTTTAAAGACTGCCAGGAAGATGTGCTGCAGACTGAAAGCTTGACAGCTGGGCTCCAGCCAGAGATGGTCCAAGCAGCTCCCGGAATAGAAAAGAAATGCATTTTGTTGGCTTCTGACTGAGGGGGGGAAAGGGGTGAGGGTTTGAAAAAAAATGCTTCTCTCCCTAAAGGCTTGAGGTAAAAAAAAACCCCACTGCTTTTTGAGGAATTTGCTTGCAGCAGGCCCTGAGGATTTCTCAGGGATATGGAAGAACATACAATCCCTTTGTGTAGCTGGGAAGTAAATGATTTTGTTCTTAGAAAGACATATGAATGTGCGGTGGCTTTATATAGATCTAATATGAATGGTCCGAGACAAACTGCGTAAGCATAAAAAGCTATATAGTAAAGAGCCAGCAAGCTGGGGACACTTGGGCATGATGAAGCTGTGCCTTGACAGCAGAGCATTCCGTGTAAATGGGAGTTCTTTGGCTCATGCCAGAGATCTAATGTTAGGACAGGCTGGAGTAGACTTACTCTGCAGTCCCAAACCTGAAAATCCCATGTGCGTGTGCAAAACCTGTAGTACCATGAGTTACTGCTGTGACTTCAACAGGACTTTTTCGTGGCAGCACCAAAACCACAGTTTTGCAGGGGCAGGATTCTTAGTCATAAGTTTCCCTAATGGCACCAGAAACCAAACTTACAAACATGCTGAGATATGCCAAGAATCTGAGAGGAGGTGGTCTGGTTTATAAAAGCATATGGTGCAAAAGCTAACTGCTGACCTGACTCAGTTTGGTACACAGGGAGTGCTATGAAGAAATCCTTCCATAAAGACACTATCGCACTAATGTGGGCTTTGGTAGTTGTGGGATTGTCCCCCAAGAAGTTCCCCGCGCTCCTGGTAGTGTCAACGTAACAGAGCAGGGCAGGGCAGCACCAGATCTGCACCATCTCTTCCTAAGCAGTTACTGAGCACAGCCTCAAAGGTGGGACAGAAACAGGTTATCTCTCAGCGCCCATTTAATATCCCCTGCTCAATACCCCTTTGGAAAGGGAAGTCAGTTGGATCCCATCTGCTTCCAACCACCAGGATGAAGGAAAGGCTGGCCAGGAACGGTCCATACCTTCTCTTTATCGCTTGCTTCTCTGGATACTGTTGAGCCCTGATAAAAGAATAAAGAAAGAGCATTGCTGCACTATATGTCATATTCCCAGAGAATTCACTGACACCATCTAATTCCTCCATGCAGGAAAATAATGAAATTATTTTAAAAATACCAGTGCTCAACCCCTTCTTCATGCCTGAGTTAGACTTACAGATCTCCCTGGTGTAGTTTAGGCCACTTGGGATAGGGGAATGGAACAACATTTGAGCCTCAAGTGAAGCTCCACCAGAGCCCCCAAAACCTGATCCCCTGAACAAAAAACAAAGCCCAGGACCTTATCAAGTAGGCGTTACAAAGAGCAACTCCCACCCTCCTGGAAAAGGAGCTCTCGTGACCACCCTCCAAACCCTCACCTTCAGGTCATATTTCCGGTGCACAGTCAGCCTGTGACTAAATACATTTCTGGTAACCACCATGTAGGTTTCCACTCCGTCCACGGTGAGTCGGTACATGCCAAGGAACTGGGGCAGGAGGGTGTTTCCATGACACTCCACTATGAACTGGAGGAAAGCGGGGAAGGGAAGGGCAGAGAAAGACAACACTGTCACACAAAACCAATCTCTGGCAGAACACAAGCTCAGCAAGAAGATGATAGTGAAGCCTCCAGTTCCAGCCATCTGACACCAATGTGAAAGGAAAGGAGGCTTGCAAATGGCTCCTAGCGTCTCAAGAAAAGCAAGTTAGGGCACTATAAGAATCTTCCAGCCCTGAGCTAAGACAGAACATCTCACTGGGTGTGCACGTCCAGCCTGGTGCGACAGGCTAGGTGTGCATGTCTGTCACTCAGTCGCAGCGGGGCGAGTCTGTTGTTGGCTAACTTCACTTCCTGTGGTTACGTGAGTGTATCTGAAAGTAAAAAGCAGATGGGCTGGCAGATAACGTGGACCATGGTAGAGCATTTCCAGCTGTCCCACTTTGCCCCTGCCTTCCCTGCTGCATGCAACTGTGTCCTCCCTGGTCCCTCTGGAAAGTCTAATTCAAAGGACTGAATTAGGAGCATGTTTACAGATCTCAGGTACCAGGAATCAGTAACTCATTGATGTAAGGAACCACGGTGAGCTGTGAAAGGGCTCAGCACTGTGAAGAAACAGGCAGCTGTGCCATAATTGGCTCTCAGATGCTAAGGAACACTGTTTTGTTCTGCAAAAGCTATTTGCAAGCTTTGCCAGGTTGCACACTGTGAATCCAAGCTCCAGTTCCCCAGTAAATCACAAGATGCTCCCCAAGGTGTTTGCCACCTCCCCTCCCAGGGTTCCAGACTCACCGTACCTGATGGTACTTCTTTAAGATGTTGTGCATCTCTGCTACATCCTCGCTTGACACTGCCTTAATGACAAACCTCCTGTCGTAAGTGGTGAGGAACCGGGCCCCACATCGGCCCTGGCTGTCGCTGTTCACTGGGGCGCTTCGTGTCACTGAGTTCTGAGGGAACCAGAACAAAAAAGTGGGGAGGAGAGGCAGAAGCTGCCACCTCCCTGGAGAAGAAAGAAGAGCAGTCTTGGAAAGCAGATGAGACATAGGTGACCAGGGCCAGTTCCACAACCTGGCTCTGGAACAACAGATATCCCAGGGACTTTGTGCTCCACCTTCATAACTGTGACAGTGTCCTGGCCAAGCTTCAGATCACACTTGCAAACACACTCCAATCGTGACCGTTAATAAGCAAGCATCCTTGAGTGTTCAGCACTACCGAAGTTAACCCAATTGTTTAGAAGTCTGGACATGGGAGTTTAGAGCTTGCATCTGGGCCTTCTATTTGTTGACATGTTTTACTCCAACACCTGGCGTGCATTTTTGAAGGTATTTTTTACTAAGGGGTTTTTAAAAAGGCAGTATACACAGGCCAAGACTTCTTAGCATTTCCTCCTGGAAATTTAAGAACAGTCAGGATACTTCCAAGGTTTAAGGAAAAACAGAACAAAATTAATGAAACAGCCTGCCTTCTTTTCCATCAAAAAGCAGCCTAAACTGGCAGAAGTCTCATTCTTTGGGAATTCTTTACAAGTCATCCTGAAACCAAAAGCCACCCTCAGCCTCTGCTATTCTTACAATTGGATGAAGATGACTGTGAGTATAAATAGCTTGGTTGTTCTTCCGACAACCAGCAGCATCTGTCTTTATATCCCTGTCTCCACCCTTAGCAACGAAACATTGCAGCTTCTTTTCATACTTGCAGCATAATTGGAAAATCCCATGCAAACTGCAGAGGAAGTATCTACCATGTTCCCTGAGCCACAACATGAGCTCGTTGTTCTGATGCCTCTCCGGGTAGGTAGACTTGCTGTGAGCCTCATACCACTGTTAGAGCCACTGCTCTTCACACCTTCCAGACTAAGCCAAGCAGGTCACCCATCTTTTTCTCTCCATCACTTCTCAGCAACTGCCTTCCAACTCCACCAGCCCAGTCACCAGTGTTTGTTCAGAAGCCATTTTGTCAATGAACAGTATAGGCTCTCACTAGCATTTCCTTGCCAGTGGTGCAAGAAGATGGGGAGAGTTGAGTTGTACTCTGACACACAGTGGTACTGACACCTGGATAGCGGTCCTTAGCTCAAGGTAGATGTACCTTTCAGGATCTCAGGGCTGGACAATGCATTTCATGATGTATTTTTTTAGTTGCTAGTTACACTGTTCTCTCCTTCCCTCAGCTTTCTGAAGAGCAGACAGCAGAGGGAGCCTGCTCTTCTGCAGATGCAAACACGCAAGCAAGCAGAGCCTGCTGCGAAAGAAGGATTTACCATGTCACGCTGCAAGTGAGTCGAGAGGTTTCCTTTCAGAATGAAGCATTTAAAGCTTTTAAAACTTTAATGAAGCAGGGGAAAAACTCTACTCCTGCCAACGGCTTTAGAAACAGTCAGGAAAATGAAGGCAAACAAAATAACCCCTTGCTTCTTGCTGACATTTGCAAATGAGTCTGTGCTACAGTTTAATCACCCCTCACCTCAAAACCACAGAGCTTTTCTTCTGGAGAAGATGGGAAGCAGAAATGTGACCACATATGGACATTACCAAACTCACAGCCCTTAAGTTTACTTCATTCCCTTCCTGTCACTCCCACCTCTTCCACAGTTTGGATGTTATATTTAGCATTCTGGCTCGATTCCCACTCAAGCCATCACATTTTACCCACCTGAATTTAGCTAATGAATGTCTTCTGCTTTCTGTTCTAGCTGGACACTTTTAAAAAGCCAAACTGCTCTGCCCCAGAGATGGGAGAAGTAACCCTTCAGAGCAACAGGTAAAGTGTAAATGATAAATCAGGTATTGAGAACCGACAAGACTGTGGGTGCTTCTATGTAAGTTACTTCACAAGGTTCTCGTAATTTCTTAAAAGAAACTGAGAAAAAAATTTCTAAAATATACTATAGCGGATGGACTGGGAGACAAAATAATTAGGAGGTGATGACTTCACTGCATGCAAGTATGTTGAAGGGTATGAAGGAAGCCAGCACACAAACTCATACCCTGGTACAGCCAGCCCCAGGCGCAGGGTGTTGCTGGCCAAGCAGTCTCTTCAAGAGCCATACACAGCCTGGCATGAACTACTGTCAACAGACCAGGAGGCAATGGTACTGCTTCTCCTGGCAAAATGCCATCGTTGCCTACAGAACAGGCCTGACGGTAGGAGAGGAAAAAAAAAATTAATAATCTAACAGGCATGTGCTCAAGAAAAGCATGGACTGAGCAGCCGTGTCCTGAAAATAAAAGAGATCTTCCATCACAAGCAGGAGAGATCTGTGCGTGCAACTCACAGCTCACAGGTAATTACAAGGCACTGAGCACACACGGGCACAACGAACGCCACCTGCCTCCTAACGCTGGGCTCAGCTCTATCTCCGTCAGCAGATGGGCAGTCACCCAGACCAGAGCTGTGACAGGCAGCCACGAGGCAGCAGCCAGCATTTACTATTCCTCCTGGGGATGGCCAGCCCCTTGCAGAAGAAAAGCAAAGAGGACTGTCAGTTCTGCTCGAAAAACGTGTCTCACTTTGAGCAAACACCCTCAGAGTGCCCAGCATGCCTGAGAACAGACAGCAAAGTAGGATGGGCCCTGGCAGCCAGGAGAGAGACAACTGAGACACAGTTACACAAAGAAGCAAAAAGCCGCAAACACTAATCCCGGTATCCTCAGAGGTCTCCCCTTCTCACAGAGGGACCAGCGTGCTCCCCACCTTGGTCTCGGAACAAGGGGCAGAGGATGGCATGCAGGTGCTACACATCCGCTCCTTGCCCCATACCACGTGAGACCAGAAACTGGATCAAGCAGATCCAGTGTCTCACCAGTGCAACGAGCCATGCAGATGGGAGTAAGAAAACAGATCCCTTCATTATATTAACTTTGAAACAGGGTGAGATCAGGCAATAATGTAGATACAGTCAGGGAGAATTTTGACACGCCTAGGGAGGGCGTATACACAGACATATGTGGACATGGGCACACACACCACCAGAAGGAAGCAGTTTGGTGGGATTAGCAGGAATGGCTCCGCTCCCATCTCCTCTCCCCACAACACAGGCAGCAGGGAGCACGGCTGGTCTTGCACATAAAGCAAAGAAGGGAGAGAGTAAAAAGCTTGCACCACTCACCCACTGCTCCAGCCCTAACGTGCCTCTCTGGGCTGGCAGATTCCATGAGTATTTTAGCTGAAGCCCTCGAACAGTCAGTGCTGGCGCATTGCCAGCCTTTATCAACTGCAGCAGAGTGCCAAAGATACCGGGTTTAATTACCTAACACTCGGCCTGCTAAAGGCCACGCATCTATCAAAGCCACCCTCTTTTTCTGCACTGGCTTTTCCCTCATTTAAGAGGTCTCTAAGCGGCCTGCTACTACACATCTCCCGTGTGCATAAGTCTGAGAGCTGGGTGTAGAAGGGTGGCCTTGCTGTAGCAGCAAGAGTTGCGACATCTCTCTTTCACTGGACTTAAGCCCAGCGGTATTAATACATGAAAATGTCTCTCTCCTCCAAGGCAAGTCTGAGCCTCTGGCCTTAGGGAACACGTCCCAAAGCAGCAGCCACCTTCATAAACCCAATTCAACAGCACCAATGCTTGGCACACGCACTTGGTTAAAGCAGCACCCAAATCTGTAAAAACACGACAGACTCATTTTCCTTGCAGATGTTCTGCAATAGATCATTGTTATCCTCCAGCTCCTGCCTGTCTGCAACCATCTGCTGCTTCTTACTTTATGCCTAGACTGTAAGCTCTCTGGAGCAGGAACCATCTTTTCATACTGCAATTGCCCAGTGTTTGGCACAGCAAGATCTACTCCATTGCTGTGGTCCCCTAGTGTTATGGTAAAACCATTCAAACCATGATGATAAACCCATAAAAATTGACCACACAAAAATGCGGATATCATAGTTTCTCTGCCAGGTTGGTTATTCTGTCCTAGGGAAAGGTGTTAGGAGGGCAGGGAGAGAAGAGACTGTACCTGGTAGTCTTGATCGTCAATCCCAAATCTTTCTCGGAGGTTTCGGAACACCAGTGGACAATATTCCTTAAATTTAAAGCGGCTTGGCAAGTTTTCCCTAGGCAAAGCAGAAAGGATATTCTTGTGCAATGACCAGCTTGTGAAATCAAATTACTCTCCCACTTCACTGCTAACCTCCCAGGATATCCAAGCCCCCTCCTACCTACAAGGGCCTTACTGTGCAAGTATTTACCCTCATTAAGGTAGCTTGTTTCTTTGGATGCCTACAAAAGTAATCTGTTCATAGAAATGCTTGTAGGATCCAGCTTTTGACTAACAGGCTCTTTGGGTGAGGATGTCTGTCTTACAGAACAATCTCCCCTGTCACAAGCACAGATCTGACAGAATAATTTCTCTCTATCCTCCCTCTTTGTTGCTTTGTTCCGTTCAGTAACACAGCTGCCCCCTGCAACACTCTGTTACTGTTTAAGATGAAAAGCTGGAAGAAAGCGGGGGGCCCCCTCTGATTTCAGATCAGATCACTCGTGCATCAAAAGAAAGGTCAACGTATGACAAACCATCTCCCCAGAACGCAAAAGAGAGGGGGTGAATCAGCCTCAGTCTGGCATGTTCCAGACCAGTCCCAACCGTTACAGAGCGAGCTCTGCTGCCAGGCCTCGCCAGCCAGGAACGGGGCCTCCCCAGCGCACAGTACAGCGGACAACAGACAACATTCCCTTTCGCTGAGGGATGCTGCATTTACTCCCAACCAGAGCTCTTACTCTGCCCAGCAGGAAGCAGACAGGATGGTCCTGCTTGGACACATGGGAGATTTTGTCAGCTCATTCTCAATGAGAATCCTTTGCATCAATACGTAGGAAACTAAAAATTTATGTAGGAGAAGAGGGAAGAGCAGATATTGCAAATTGTAGGTGCCAGGGAAGACAAACTTTTGAATCACACTCCCACTCTCAAAAGCTGATCCCTGTGAAACTTAGTGAAAACGAAGCATTAATCAGGGAGCACTGCAGCCCTGCACACACACAGAGCCAGGGCAGAGAACACAGCTCTGAGCACCAGTCACAACCATGGCTTTAAAAGGGCTTCCAAAAATTGATCTTTTGGGGAACAAAGAAGGGTGTAACTCCATACAAACCCCATGGGCCAGGTGTATAATGCAGCTTCACAGCTGTCTCCTGTGAAGAGTCTCAAAGAGGCAAGCAACCTAGCAGGCTACAGAGAGTAAACTCCTGCCCCCTCCTCCATGGTCTTGGGATTTGGGTTCTGCTGATCAGCACAGGACACCCAGACAGGGCACAGCAGGAGTCAAGAGACAGTCCTGCATCAGTTTTGTGTATAACCAAGGTGTGCAGCAAACTCCAGGCTTTGGACAAGTTACACTCTGTAAACTCTAAAATATTGTCTTCTACCCAGTCCACTGAATATCTATGGGTAACTAGGTTCGCAGTAGCGCCACTTCTGAGCCTGGCATTACCAGACTTCTCATCACTCAAAGGATATAAACCAAACCACAGGACAGCATCTCTATGACAGACTGACCCCCCCGCCATGTCCTGTTGAGTGGTCTGGGCCATGGCCAGTGTCCAGCCATGCCAGATCCTCTTGTCATTACAACAAGGAACAAACCAAAAGGCATTCACCATGCCAGTTTCCCCCCACAGCAAAGAGCTCTAATTAGAGACAAACAAGTTGGGAGGCACCTACTTACTTGTTGAATAGATGATTGTCCACCTTAATCTTACTGTAGGCTTTAAAGTCATCGGGCATTAACATGACAGGGACGGGAACATTGCTGAGTTCGTTGATCTAAAAGAGAAAAGAAACAGAGACTCAAAACTCAAGTTCCACTGCCCTGCAGTTACTGTCAATGGACTTATGGGGATGCCAAATTCCCCAGAAACTGTTTTTGAAGCACTATAACCCATTAGACTTTCAGAGCAACTTGCTGTGCTGAAGCAACCTGGAGAACACTGTGGTTACAAGCCACAGAAGCATCTCAATCATGTGGTGAGTACTCCCAAGCCAGCCTTGGCTCTTTCTTCTGTTCACCTTCCACTGATCATCCAAGACACAGCTTAGAACTGTGAACTTAGAACTTAGAACCTACAGGCCAAGAAATAGCAGATTATATGTTTTAAATAAATCACCTTTGCCTTTATTAGGAAACGTTGCATCAGCCAACTCCTTAATGAGTTCTCACTGTTACAAATCATGAATGACCAAAGTCTTCAACATGGCCAGCCAGAACAGACTCCGGGTAGCTTTGGTGCAGCACAGCACAGGTCTCCTGTGGATGCTGTTTCTACGCTTGCTGTCTCTTGTTGCTCTTATCCCATCTTCTCTAAAGGGATGAGTCACTCCACTAGATTGTTTTTGCTCCTTAGTCATGTGTGGCTGCCACAGGAATACAGGGAAGCAGAAGAATGAACGTTCAGCTACTACTGTACAGACAGGCTCATGCTACAGCACCCAGCAGCGAAAGCATCAATAGTGTGTGTGGGGGAAACCACCTCTGGACTGTATCTGGCTGCCCTGCTCCAGACAAGCCCATGCACTGACAAGGCTGTGCCAGCATTCAAGAGCAGGTCAAGAGGCAGCATGTTTCTGAGCTGCCTTTTCTGAGGACAGCCCCAGTACCATTCATTCACATGGACTTCACAGGAATCACACAAGTCTCGTCTAATTGAACTGCTATTAACATGCTGGATTTAGGAAGCAATTTCATTACAATTCCATTCCCATAATTACTGTGCCAAGCAGGTAATGCTGGAGAGAAGCAGACAACGCTGGCAACAGCAGGGTTTGGCCAGGAGTCACGCCTGGGGTCTGTTCCCAACACCAAAATCTTAGGCAGGTCAAGTGACTTCCAGCATGCTTGGAAAGCACACAGCATTTCCCTGCTGACTGGGAACAGGGTCCAAGCCGTCAGCCTAAGGAAACGGACTCCAGCTCTGGGATTCCTCCCTCTTTGCGTGCAACAGGACACATAATACTGTCCAAATAGCTGCTGCCACATCTCCTCCAAGGAGGCGGAGATGAAAGGAGGCATGAGGGAGCCATTCTGCAGCGGGATCTGTGGCACAGTTCCAGTCTGCAAGGACCATGGAGGTCCCAGATCTGGAGATGTGCAGTGAGCTGTCTAATTATACGAGCAAGCCTTTGATGAGGTATGTATTTTTCACATCCTTTCTGCATCATTACCAATGAAAAAAAAGACCAGATTTAACAAACGTCAGACTGGAAGAAAGACACATACACACTGCAAAGAAAAAAGATGACTATTTTCAGAGACAGTCATCCCACATAACAGATAAGCAGAAAGTAAACCGGCCACCACTTCGTTAAGAGCAGAGATGGCTCTCTCTAAAGCCCTGCCCTGTATTTACTTTACAGCAGCACCAAGGAGCATTAAGCACTCCCATCAAGTGCTTTGGGATGTATGGGGAATGCTGCACAGATGAATGAATAAATAATGTCATACACCTCCCATCATTTGTAACCACAATGGAGCAGGGAGGCCAATACCTCCCGGCTTAAGCTAAAGGCTCAATCCTGCACTGAGCCGCTCCTTGAGCCACAGCTAGAAGAGAGGAAAGGCAAGAGGACTGCAGGTGAGGAAGGGATCTCCCAGGTCCTGGGGTCTAGCTCCCAGCTTCTGCTGGGAGCTGTATCAGAGAGTCCCATGCAGTGATTTCCCCTCAGGGTGAAGGGGGGAAGAGAAAACACAAGAAAGAGGTGCTGCCTCCAGCCACTAATTACTGCTGTCTAACAGGAGGGGAAGCCTGACAGCACAGCTCCTTAGACACGCCTGTTCTCAGCCCTCTTCTCGGTGGTGGGTAAGGCACAAACAAGCTATTATCAGCTTGTTCCAGAGTGGAGGAAGGGTGCTGATGGCTGAGAGGGAACAGTGGTTTGGAGATTGTCTCCTCCCTGCCAGAAATTCAGACACAAATGTTAGCAAAGTGAGATGTCAAGATGTCTCTGGATGTCCTCGTTTCTGCCAAAGTAGAAACCTCAAAGCAAATGTTGTACCTGTTGCAAGTCTCCTAACTGGCAGAAATGGTGCGCCAGGATACCTCGTCTCATTTAAAAGATGCCCCCACTCTTTCCAAGATATAACAGCCTGACAACTGCGAAAAAAATTCCCCCGGCAGAAGCCTTTCCCCCCTTCCAGCTGTGTACAGCAGAGCTTTCTGGATGCTTTGGGATTCTGGCTCTGGAAGAGATGGGGAGAAGGAAGGGATTTGTGCTGGGGACTAGAATAGCTGCCAAAGAGCTGAACTGGCCTTTTCTCATCCCAGCACTGACAGCCTGCCCTCTACCGCTCAAGGCTGGTCAGATGGCTACTGGGCCTTTATTCCTGACACCAGTCTAAAAACAAACATGGGTCTGGTTAGGGGCTTTTGTTTGTCTGTTTGTTTGTTTTTTAAGCAAGAGGGATGTGCACTTTCTGCTCGCACAGTAACTCCCCTGCTTGACACTTTGCTCAGAATCCCAAAGGGAGAAGAATGAAAATACCCCGCACTGCTGTGGAAAAGGGATATCCCAAACTCTCCCTTCTCGTAGCATGATCCTTGGCATCCAGTGCCCCTTCCTAAAGGTTATCAGGCCAGATCCTGTAGCATGGTGCCAAGTGAAACACTAGGAGACCTTGCCCAAATGAAAGCAGCGGACAGCACCGCTCTATAGGGATCCTCTCCTGTGCTTATCGTGGTGGAATCTGAGCAGCCTCCGAGAGCGACGTGACTAACGCCTGGCACATGTTTGCTCTCTCGCCTTCTCCCGAGGGAGAGGCGTGTAGCAGGAGATTATATATAGCAGAGTGTGTGTCTCTGTGTATTTATGCTACAGAAGGCAAGGTCACAACAAGGTGCAGAGCAATGAGGTGTCCAGCAACCCCCGGCTCCTCGGGAGCCCATTCCACAGGTCTTGACCCTCTTGTCTCCCACAAAGAGATGTCATCCAGCTGTAGAAAGTTTGCCTGTACCAGGACCTTTGGAGATCTCTGGGGCTGCTGCTGACCACAAGACAGACAGCAAGATCTTGGACTTGGTTCTTTGTTCCGGAAGAGGCAGCTGCAGAGAGCAGAGGTGCAGCAGCAGACAGCACTGCAGGCTCTCACCGCAGGGGTCACAGGCTATTTTGAGAAGCACCGCAACTGCAAAGAGTGGGCCCATGCTGTACAGCAGTCTGTGCCTGGGGTATTTCCACACCTCCACTACAAAGGCTTTAGAGGTCCCCAAAGTGGAAAAAGTTAAGAATGGCTAATTTAGAGCACAAGCTCTTCAAACCAGGGATCTGCCTCCAGACCCAGCATGACGCTGGTTTTCTGTAAGGCATCCAGCTTTTTAGACCTAATCTGCCTTTGAATCCTCTTGAAAATAAGCCTCTGGTTTTGCACAGTCCTCTTATGCCAGGAGTTTTCTATTCCCCTACTGGGCAGAAAGCACAGACAACCTGACAGGGACCAGTCCAGGCTGAAAGCACCATTAAAAAGTGCATTTTGCAGAAAGACATAAGACAATGGTCCTGCTCCTCCCCAGGTCAGAGACAGCGTGAATAGCACATGCCTGTCAGCCTCACAAGTCTCAGACAAGCACCAGGCTCGGAAGCTCTCAGTGGAGCTCAGAGGATTTTAAACCAAAACACATTTTAGACAAACCAATTGATATCTTCACCAGGAACAGCAGGGGCACTAAGAAATGCTTCACATTTCTCTGCTGGTTTCACCATATTCTAAGAACAAAGGAGCAATTTCCCAACAGCCCAGTGTTTCCAGAGGTCGACCCAGCGAAGAGAAGCAAGGCAGCAGATTGCCCGGTGTGTCAAAACAGTGTGATCCCAGCCAGAGCTGTAGAGGGAAAGGCAGCCAGATGCCACTGAAGGAGGGACCAGGGCTTGGGGCAACAGCAGTAGGTGATGGAGAGAAGACCATCTCTTCAAAGCCACAACTGCCACCCTCCTCTTCCACTTGCCCAGCAGCCAGAGGAACAGCAAGCTCAGCTCTGCTGTTTCTCCAGCTCCCCAGCCAGCAGCTCTCCCCTTCCCCCCCGCAGGAGTGGCCAGGCCCTTCATCCTCAGTCAGCAGAATTCGTTTTTGCCTACGCCGCTGAGAAGTCTACAGCCACCCCTGGCCTTATAGGGCTGGAAAAATACCACCTCCCCTCTGTCTGTTAAGCTTTTATTTCCTGGTCACTTCGATTCTTGAGCAACACCAGTAAGTATGATTCTGAGTTTATCTGTAGTTGGTAATTTGTCTTCCCCACCAAAGCCAATTCCTTCTTCAATAAAAGACACATCAATATTCTGTGTCATTCAGGGACAGCTGTTAGAACGAATGGGCCAGGCATAATTTTGTTTCAAAACCTGACTGTAGCCTCAAAGTGGCAATTACCATTAGTAAATTGATGGGAAAATGCAATTTGTTTACTAACAAGAGCCAGATGATGGAGTGTGTGTCTACTCTCTAGGATTTTTTACAACAGGAATTTGCTCAGGAAAATAAAAAGACTTTGTTCCTCTCAAAGCCTTTCAATCAGGCATCTCAAAGTACTTTGCAAGCATTAGTTAAACTTTGTAATACTCTGGGGAAGCAGGTAAAAGACACATAGCAAAATCACTTTAACTAACCTGAAGACAAACCCACATCTGCAGCAAAACTTTGCTGCTGCATAGCACAGTACAGCAACTGGGCAACCATTTGAGAAAAAAAACACTGTTTTCCATGAATTAGAGCATGATTAATCAGTATCCAAGCTAACAAAACCCCCATGCAATGCTATGGAAGCATGAACCTTATAGTCAATAATTTCTGTCAGTGTTCTGGGGAAACCAGCATGCTTTAAGAAGAAAAAAAAAAGCAGGTCTTAGTGACAGCGAACTCAGCTCTACCCAAACAAAGTACTCTGCAGCCTGCTGGAAAGGACTCCCATGTCCTGACAGAGCTGCAGCACAACGCTGTGTCACAGGCAGAGGAATCAGTCAGTGCTACCCTGCTGCCCCATCACACAGGGCAGCCTGTCACCCATCATGTCAGCATGGCCTCAGGACCACTGGAAAGCATCCATCCTCCCAGTCCACTTGCAGGTAGGCAGAGCTACCACTTCCCTTGGTTCAAACAAGAGCCGAGGAATGGAAAGGTTAAACGACCTACCCATGGCCACAGGAGTGAGTGGTAGAGCAGGCAACTGAGCCCCATTTTCCTCACTGAACTACCCAGGAAAACCTTTTCTCTCCGTGTCCCAAGAAGGAAAAGGGCTCCTGGAATCTCTATTTTAACAGGAGGTCCCGAGATAAGAAGGTTCAGAGCCACTGGCCTATATCATTAACATGGGCTATCATTGCCATTGCCATATGTTGCACTCTCCAGAGGTCAATTAGAGCCACAGCAGACAGCAAGTGCTGGAAAGGACAAATACATGCTGTTTACCCTGTGCCAGTACCAATTTATAGGACTTCAACATTTGATATGTGGCAGATGCTGCTCTGGCTAGAATTAACATGGCAACACCAAAAACAACACTGCAGAGAAGGGAGAAGTGTGCTGCAAATCCCAATTTTGCTATTTCACTTGAATACTAAATAGCAGTGTTTTGTACTGGCTGGCACCACTCCTAAAGGTCCTAGGAGATAGGCTGGTGCTTCAGCCAGTAATCGGAGCCTTGGGAGCACAGGAGGCTGCCTCGGGCAAGATCCACACAGCCAAGAGAAGAGATCTACCCATTTCCACAAAAACGGGATTTGTTTATGCCTACCCTCTGCCCACACCCGCAGTACTCCAGGGATCGTTTCCAGTTGTGAACTGCCACCTAGAGAAGCATCACCACGGCCCGTATGAACCCGACTGTTCATTGAACAAACAGATAAGAGTCACCTCTCCAACAACCCCCGAACTCACTGGGATCCCACTGCCTTGTATAATCAGCACCTTACAACCGTTTCTATGGTTTCCAGAGCATCACACAACGCTGCCATGTTCATCTTGCTGTTTAGTGTGAGATGGTTTCTCCCTTCCAGAACCATCACAACTTTCCCTCTGCTGCTGGCGAGCTCCCATGCACACGTGCCCAGCCAGGGTGTGGAGAACGTGAATGGAGCAACACGCACGTGACGAACACCGAGAAGCTGCATCTCCTCTTCCAGTGCCATGACAACAGCAGTCGCAAGCAAAGCTTCCCCAGGAACCATTTCCATGTTCGCTGAATTTTACAGTGCCTTACAGAAAACTCAGAAATCAAGGGTGAGCCTCTGTGACTCCACTTTTTTCTCCTATCTGCACAAGCTCTCCCCTCCACGGTCTTCTAGTCAAAAATTTAGCTGTCAGACTAATACCACCCACGTTTGGTCCTGCTTACACCAGCCACAGCCCCACCCCGATCTTGATTCACTTGGTTTCAGTGCTGGCTGGGGACCACCAGGACAGCCAAGACCCAGCTCGCTATTTAAGCAGATATGCTCAGAACTAGTGTTCCAGAAACCAGTTCCTGTTCTTGGTGTGCTAACATCATTGCTCCTGATCCTCTCCAGACTCATCACTGCCTGTATTCACACCAGCTGCTAACAAGCTTGTTTAAACACAAGGCAGGGCCAAACTGCTGCCAGACTCTGTTAATGGACCCAAGGGAATTTCTTCAGTCAACAGAAATGGTGGATTGCATAAAATGGTTGTTTGTTTGATTTGTCCATGAAAAAGTTAATCTAAAATGCAAGTATTTTTGACAAAATCTTCCTGGCAGAGCCTCGTGGTTTGTGCTGATAGCAGTTCTCTTCCCCTCCTACTGCTGGGATCCCAAGGCAGGGCTCCACAAATACAGCCAAAAGATTCATCTGTCCTTGTAAAACCGTGGTCCAGAAGCCAAACCTTAAACACACACCCCCCCCCCCAAATTTCTAACAAAGTCCAAAGGTACTCCTGAAAATATTCCTCAACTGTCCAGACCCATCTGTTGGAAGCACTAAGCAACTCCACTTCCCATATAACCAGGGCACCAACATCATCTCCCAAACGCAGACCTGGATGAGCAGCTGCTCGTGTTGAGCAAACAAAGCCACCTCAGCTCGTAGCCTGCTCTGCAGCACGGCCACACCAGCCACCAACCCTCTCAGGCACTCACAAGGCTCACCCAAACGCAGGCTGAGCAGTGGCAGAGAGATGGAGGAAAATGAACCAGCAAGAATTTGTTGGGAAATCCTGGATGCCTGTCCAAGGGTGAGGAGGTCACAGCTGAAATTTTCAAACCCCCTTCCCAGCCCTGCGGGATACTGTCCTCCTTTCTAGCAGCAATTTCTTCATAATGTGCATCCGATATAATCTCATTACTAGCTTAGTGTTCATGCAGAACTGTCAGCTTGCCTTCCTCCCTTTGCCTAAATATTTCACAGCCAAGTGCTCCAAAAGCTACATTGTCCTGATCCAGTGCCTAAAAAAGTTGTCAGATTCCTAATACTCAGACAGCTACCAAAAAAAAAAAAACCAACCCACGCTAATTGCCACCAAGCAGCAACTGTCCCTAAGAGGCCACAAATGAAACTCAGAAGAATCCCACCAATTTCCATTTCTTCAGGGCTCCTAATAGCACCACTGATCAAAGCCTGATTAAATTCATTATCCTGTTTCCTGGGCAAGGCTCTGAGCAGCGAGCACTTGGAACATCCTTTGACTGAGAAAGACAGCGCTGTGCTGAACTACATTTGGAAGCTTTCACTCCATCATCAGGCAAGCTAGAAATGCAATTCGGATTTTTTTTTTTGTGCGTGTTATTTGTTTCTGGAAAAATTAAGTCTAAATCCCTTTCACTCTCTAGGAAACATCCACTAATCCACTGGAGAAACAGCTGTCTTTGAGCCTTAAAAGCATATTAATTTAGGAAGGGATCAGGTTCTGAATTATCTGACCACCTGAATATTCTCCTAGAACAGCATCCATTACCCACATCCAAGAGAGAGCAGTGGGAAATCAATCCTCCCTTCCAGCACGAGATTTGTGCCTGCCATCACAGACGAGGGAGAAGTTTCCAGAGAAAAACATAAAGATGGTCTTAGGAACCTCCAAAGGAGATGGATTAAAGTGCTGAGCAATCACAGACATTTCCAAGGGACCCTCTCCCAGCTCCCTCCTAAGACCTGTACCAACCACTACCCAGAGAAACTGAGGCTGAGAGTCCAGGGGACATACACAGCCTCAGTTCTGGTAGCTGAAGCCTAAAGTCAGACGGAGACAAGGTTGGACAGATGGGGCCAAAAGACCCTTTTGTATTTTGGAATGGAGATGAGAGACACATGAAATTGTCCTCATACAGCTAACTGAGGAACAGGATTGTCACTGTGCACATGGAACCTCTAGGTCATGACGCATAGGAGGCCCCTCACCTTAACAGGGCCATAGGGACTGCCCTGAGCAAGAAAGCCAGTGATTGTGACAAGGAACAGTGCTGTGGGTGTCAAATGAGTGTCCTCAGGGCCCAGACAGGGGTGTGCCAGGGCAACAGCACCCTACACAAAGGGACACAAACCAAAATGGCATCGCTCCTCCTCCCCAGTGCCGGGGAAAAAGAGCGCTGGGGAAAAGGTGTTGACAAAGAGGACACAGGCAGACGGGTGGGTGTGAGGGGGCAGGCATGCTCCGGCAAAGAGACCTGTCTGGCAGCAGAGAAGCCTAATACCACTCCAGGCATGGGGACAGCGATGTCTGGGAGGGGCACCCTGGCCCAGGGGGTTACCCAAACTGCTCAGAGATGGGGATGCTCTGAGGAAAGAGCCTGCCAGCTCTGAGGAAGACACCACCAGGGACAGGGACACAGGTGGGAAGGAGCAGACCCCACGGAGAGCCTCCTCACTGGGCAGGCATCCACCAGGCCAGGAGGATGAGCCTGACCCAGGGGTGCCCTGAGAGTGGGAATCCAGGGTAGGACCCAGATTAGGGACTGGATGCCAGGGGGAGGGAAGGCTGCGATTTAGGGGGAAAGCTGGTGTGTGGGACAAAGCCCGATCCGGGGGGCGAGGGCCCTGGTCAGAGTGGGGTGGGAAAAGGCCCTGAGGGAGAGAGGGGAAGGGCCTGATCGGGGCGGGGGGGGGCGAGGGACCTCGCTGAGGGGAAAGGCTCGGGATGAGGGCCCCGTCCCGAGGAGCTGGGGAGGGCCCGGACCCGGGGGAGGAGGACCGCGGCTGAGGGGGCGGGAAGGGGCCGCTGCGGGCCGCGCTCACCGTGTGGTTGGCCCCCCACATGAGGACGCTGAGCAGCGGCTCCGAAGCCCGGAACAGCTTCACCTTCTGGCACACGAAGTGTTTCTTCTTGGTCTTGGTCTTGCTGGCGCTGAGGGCCGAACCCAGTGCCGCCCCGACGCCCCCCGCCGACGAGCCCCCCGCGCAGTTCGAGGCCATGGCGGACCCGGCCCGGCAGCGGCCCCGGGAGCCGGCGCGGCCGGCAGTGACCCCCGCCCCCAGTCTGTTTGCAGGCTCCCAGGACCCCCCGGCACCGCCGGCCCCCCCGGCTCTGGCTCCCCGCTGCCGCTGCAGCCCCCCCGCCCCCAGCCCTGGCCCGGGCAGGCTCCAGGCCCGCCGGCAGCTGAGCGTCGCCTGCACCGTCTGCTGCGTCTTCATGGTCGGGGAGGTGATAGGTAACGGCGGGACGGGGACGGGGACGGGGGGCTGCTGGGGCACGGGCTGCCAGCTGCTCTGCGCCCGCAGGCGGGTACCTGGCACACAGCCTGGCCATCATGACGGACGCAGCCCACCTGCTGACGGACGTGGGCAGCATGTCCGTCAGCCTCTTCTCCCTCTGGGTCTCCACCCGCCCGCCCACCAAGACCATGAGTTTTGGCTGGCACCGCTCAGGTGAGCCGGGAGGGGGGCACGGCGCCACAGGAGCCCCCCAGCCGGGGTGAGCGCTGACGGCTCCCGTCTCGCAGAGACGCTGGGCGCGCTGGCCTCCGTCCTCTCCATCTGGGTCGTGACCGGGGCCCTCGTCTACCTGGCGGCCGCCCGCATCGTCAGCAACGATTACGAGATTGAGGCGCGAGCCATGCTGGCTACATCCGCCAGCGCTGTCGGCGTCAACCTGGTGTACGTCCCGCACAAGGCTGTGTGCGCCCGTGTCCCCCCCCACGCCCCCGGCCTGAGCCCTGGCCTCCTCCCACACCCCTGCCCCACGTGTACCCCCAACACCCCCAGCCCTGTCTGTCCCTGCGCACCAGCCTCATGTCCCCAAGTGCTGCCCCCCCCGGCCCCCGCCATTCCCTGTCCCCCATACGCTCCCGGCTCCCAGCCTGTGTACCTCTGGCCCCATATCCCCTGGCCCCCCCCAGCCCTGCCCCCGTGCCCAGCCTGAGCCCCGGCCCCTGCCCTGGCCCCAGGCACCTCCCTGCGGCTGCCCTGTCCCTGCTGCACCTCCAGCCCTGCCCCACCGTGGGGCTCTGCCCCACGCTGCTCCAGCCTCCTGGGGCCTGGGGGGGCCTGCCCGTGCCCCCTTTGCCTGCACTGCCCGGGCACCACTGCCTGGACGCAGGTCCAGGCAGGGCCAGCGAGGCCGCTCAGCCAGCCCTGCTCTCCCCAGCATGGCCTACATCCTGCACCAGTCCCCCGCCGGCCACGGCCACGGCCACGGCCACGGCCACGGCCACAGCACGGCGGGCTACGAGCAGCTGGAGAGCACTGGGGGCTGCCAGCCCAGCCCTGCCCCCCTGCCCGGCAGCACCAGCGTCCGTGCAGCCTTCATCCACGTGGTGGGTGACCTGCTGCAGAGCGTCGGCGTCCTCCTGGCTGCCACCATCATCTACTTCAAGGTGCCTGGGCTGGACTCCCCTCTGCTGCCCGCGCGAACAACTCCCTCAGCCCCATGCAGGGTGCTGTGGGGCACTGGGGCCCTGGCATCCCCGCCCCTGGGTGCCCATCTTGGCTCTGACCCCCCAGCCTCACGCAGACCCTGCTCTCTGCAGCCCCAGTGCAAGATCGCAGACCCCATCAGCACCCTCTTCTTCTCGGTCTTTGTCCTCGGCTCCACCTTCACCATCCTCAGGGATGTTTTCAGAGTCCTCATGGAAGGTGAGCTGTGGGTGAGGAGGGTGCGGGACCACGGGTGCAGGCGGCTGGGCAGGGCGCAGGGCGGGTGCAGGAGCTCCTTGGGGCTGCAGCTGCCACAGCCCCTTCCCCACGCAGCAGCTCATCCCCTCACAACCTCTGCTCCCCACCCAGGCACGACCCAGCCCCCCCCCGCCCCCGTCCTTCCCTTGCCCCCCTGAGCCCCCCCAGCCCCTCCTCTCTGCCCCAGGCAGACGGCCCCGTGGTAAGAAGCTGCCTGGCCCTGCAGCCACTGTCCCCAACCGGGGGAAGCCCCCACCCCTGGCTGCTCCCACCACGGGCCCAGACCCCGGCAGGGGCCGGGGGCCAGGGCTGGCCCCTCCATGACCGGGCGTTGCTGGCAGGGACGCCGCGGGGCCTCGAGTTTGATGCGGTGAAGGAGGTGCTGCTGGGGGTGAGCGGGGTGAAGGATGCCCATGACCTGCACCTCTGGGCCCTGACGCTGAGCCACCACGCCGTGTCGGTGCACGTGGCTGTCGGTAAGTGTCCCGCACACGGCCTGGCCAGCTCAGGCAGCCCCGGGGGCAGGGCCGGGGGGTCCTGCCAGCTGCCCGTACCCCGGGGCTGAGCCGCGCTGCCCTGCCATCCCCAGAGGCCAGCGCCGACCCCGAGACGGTGCTGCGGGAAGCCAGCACCCAGCTGCAGAGCAAGTTCGGCTTTGCTTCGTGCACGGTGCAGGTGGAGCGGTACCAGGAGGAGATGGCAGCCTGCCGGCACTGCCAGCACCCCTGCGCCTGAGACCCGCGCCCGCTGCGCAGCTGGGCCGGGCCCGGCCCTGGCCCCCCACCCCGCGGGCGAGCGGGAGCTGCCCCTGGAGCCGGGGGGGCGGTGCAGCAGCAGGGGCAGTGCTTGGGCTCCTGTCCCTGTGCTGCACACACCCCCACCCCCACCCCCCCGCTGCTGCGGAGCCCCGGGGTGGGACAGTGCCCTGAGCATGCCGGGTCCTGGGGACACACACCCACACGCACCCACCCCCACACTCCCACGGGTGCGCGCGCCCCTCCAGCACAGGGGCTCCCCCCGACCCTCCATCCCCAGGGGACCAGACAGCCCCCGGCCTGCTGGGACCAGCCCCAAAGGAGAAGGGGGACCCGGCCCCACGCTCGTCCCCCCACGGAGCCCTGCTGTCCCCTGCAGGCGAGGGGACAGGAGGGAGCCGCTGCAGGGCCCAGGGAAGGGAGGGGACGTCCCCGGGGGCTGGTGGAGCCCAGACCCGGCCTTGGCCCCAGATGCTCCCGTTCCCCCATGGCCGCAGGGGCTGGAGGGGGGCCCGGGGGTGCTGCTGCTGCTGCACCCCCCCGGGTACAGGCAGACAGAGCAGCCAGAGCCCAGAGCTCAGCTCCGAGCGCCGGCTTCCCTGGCTTTGCTCCCTGCTGCCCGGCCCCGGCCAGGGCCGCATCCTGCCCTGCTTTGGCCCGATCCATTCCCACCCTTGTGAGTCCGCGTCTGTTGCGCCCGTGGAGTGTCTGTCTGTCCGCCTCTTTGTGCAAGGAGCCCAGCGGGCGGTGGCAGCGCCCGCAGCCGCCAATAAACTTGTTGGAGAGCAGCAGCAGCGGCGGCGCAGGCAGCCAGGAGGGGACTGGGGAGGAGGAATGGCCCCGGCCCCCCGAGAGGGGCAGAGCGTGGCCCAGGCTGGGCCCCGGGGCAGCACGGAGATGGCCGCCCCGGACGCCTGCGCCGGGGGCCCCGTGCCAGCACCACAACCAGCCTTTACAAAAACAAACCACGTTTACTGCACAGCTGAACACAGGCTCAATGTGAGCAACTTCAGAGCGGCTGGCACCCCTGCCAGCCCCACCTGCCCCTGCCCCCCGGCGCCCCCGCCTGCACCTGCGGGGGGGGAGTCAGCCGGCAGCACGGGGCGGGAGGCAAGAGCAAGCGCAGCCCCACGCAGCAGGGGGCCTATGGGTGCTTCCCCGGCGTCAGGCCCCAAGACCCACAGCTCAAGCCAGGGACACGCACCGGTCCCACCGCCCCCACCCACCCCACCAGCTCAGACCAAACAGCGCAAAAGGATCCTTCCGGGCCCAGAGCACGAGCCCCGGTGACAGCCAGGAGCAGCCGTCCCTCCCCCGAGGCGGGGACCCAGAGGGTGAGAAGCACCTTGAGGGGGGACGCAGCCCCCCCCCCCCCGCCCCCGGACAGCACAGGCTGCCCCCCGGCCCAAGCTCCTGCCCGGGGCGAGCGCGTGTGGCAGCAGCACGAGGGATCCACCGCGCTACTCTGCCGGCAGCAGGGAGTGCTCGGCGGGGCTGGGGCTGCCCGGCTTGTCCCCGTAGCGGGAGCTGAAGCGGGCACGGCACTCCGGGAGCAGCCGGTGGCCCACGCCGGAGGCCAGCCCCGCCAGGCAGTGCGCCCGCACGATGCCCGCCTGCCCACCCGACACCAGCCAGCCGTGCGAGTCCAGGTTGGGGCTGAAGCGCACCTGCGGGAGGAGAAGGGGGTCAAGGAGGAGAGGGGGCCGAGGCGCCGGGACCCCGGCAGCCGGGAAGCAGCGTGGGTAGGGGGGAAGAGGCAGACCCCGCCTGCACCCTCCCGGGCTACGCGCGGGGCTGGGGGCTGAGCGCAGCCCTCTCACCTTGTGCAGGGACTCCAGCTGCAGGCGGTCGAGGCTCAGCTCTGCCTTCACCTCCTGCGTGTGCATCCTGCGCATGGGCTCCCGGCTGGGGAAGTTCTTGAAGCTGCGCTGTGAAGCGGCAGCGCTGCGATGGCCTGCGTGCCCGGGGCTGGCGTGCTGCACGCCCAGCGGCCCTGGCGGCACCAGGACCGCAGCAGGGGCGGGTGCTGCTTGGCCGGGGGACCCGGGTCGCCCTCAGGGTCACCCACCAAACAGCCACGGCAAAGGGCAGCAGGAGCCAGACCCCAGGGGGAGCCTGGGCAGGGCGGCTAGAGCGCGGCAGACGCCAAACCCACCTCCCCGGTGCCTCTCCAGCAGCTCTGACCCACAGACTCGCTCCCCTTCTCTAGGGGGCCCTCGGGCACAGCCTGGCCCTGGTGCCCCACGCCAAAACCTCCAAACGCAGCCCGGCACACCCGGCAGCCGGGGCCCAGGCAGGCTGTGACCCCCCCCGGGCCCCTTCCCAGGGCCGGGCACTCCAGACCGCTGCCGCGGCCGGGACACCGAGCGTGCTGCTCTGGCCAGGGCCGACGCCCACAGCCCCGCCCCGCCACCGCCCTGCGCCCAGGCAGCCGGGGGCTCCCAGGTGGGGGACCCCAGCCCAGGCCGGCAAGGCAGCCAGGCCCAGGCTTTGCGGAGGCCGGGCGGCCCATTCCCATGCTCTCGGGGCAGCCAGCCGGTGCTCCGCCGGAGGCGAGGGGCTGCCACAACGTCTGAGCGGCGTCTCCTCGCCCTGCCCCTCCCACCGCCCAGCCACAACCCCGCAGGGCCCCAGCCCCGCCCCTGGACAGGACCCCCCAGCCCCGGTCCTGCCCCCTGCCCTCTCCTACCAGGTCCGTGTCCCGGAATCGGATGTAGCTCTTGGCCACCATCTCGCTGTAGAGCCTGGTCTTCGGCAGCACCTGCTCGCCGCCCTCCGACCCGGCGGGGCTGCAGGGCAGTAGGTCAGCTTTGTAGACCGGCTGTGGGCGAGATGGGGCTTAGGGCAGGGCCGGGGGGGGGGGGGGGCCCCCTGCTCCTCCGCAGCCCGGGCCCCCCAGGGACG
>JAVKLA010000081.1:44067953-44079574 GCA_034782735.1 Sagittarius serpentarius
CCCGCCCCTGTCAGCCCCGGCCCGTTGGTCCGGCCCGACCCGTTAGCGTCCCCCTCGCTGTCCCCCTCGCCGCTGCCGCAGTGGTTCCGCCCCCGCCTCCCCCTGCCCTCCCCCCCGCCCCCGCGGTGGTTCGCTCCACCGCTGAGGAGGAGCCGCCACGGCCGGCCGAGCCCGCTCCGGCCCCACTCTGAGGAGGCGCCAAGATGGCGGAGGGCTGAGGAGGTGGGGAGAGGGAGGTACCATGTCCTCGCCGAAGAGGGGGAGCCGTGGATGCTAAGGAGTGGGAGCCCGGCGCTGGCCGCTGGCTCTCTCCGACTTGATCTGCGGCAGAAACGGGAAGAACAGCACCACGGCTTAGGCTGAGAGAGAGAACAACGGAAAGGGGTAGACGGAGGGAGAGGGAGAGGGGAAAGAAAGCTTCCTTCCCTCCTTCTCTTCCCGGAGATGGTTTCGCCCAGTTGGCCTGACGTACCCGCCCAGACCACGCCCCATTCAGAACGGGCCAATAAGCAGCAAGGCGCCTGGAATTATGAATGGACTGCTAGACACGTCACTGGCCGCCGTTTAAAGGGCGAGGAGAGGGGCCGGGGGCTGCGCGGGGAACCCCCGTGGAGCCCACCCGGGGCCCGGCGGCACCGGGGCCGCCTCCTGCGGGCTGCAGCGAGTCAGGCGCCCGGATAAACGCGCAAAGGGGCCGCCGCCGCCGCCAGTGACGGCCTGCCGGGCCCTCACAAACCCTTGCCTTTGACAGGGAAGTTTACCCTCACTCCTCCCACCCCCAAAAGCCACAAAGAACATTTAAAATGACAGTAAAGCTTCTTAATTAAAAAAAAAAAAAAAAAAATCTACACTGCTGTACATATACACATTACTTACATTACAAAATCCCAGAGAAATATTTGCTGTATCAGCTATGCTCTGCTCATTTCCTTTCCCTTCGGAGCAGCTTCCTTTGGGTGAGACACCATTCAAATCTGTGAGCAATCAAATAACGGCTACAGATATTTTGCAGACTCGTCTAACACCACCCTCCAACCCACACCTGAAATGGTGACAGTATTGAACAGGATTTTGTCCATTACTTATGTAGCTTTATCAAATTCCGTGAAATGAACTCACATATGAATTTGCTCGGCTCCGATTTTTAAGGACTAACAAAAATAGGTCTTTTGCTCTGTCATATAAACAGCTCGGACAATCTGCCCAATGTAGAAAGCAGTTACCACCTGGCATAATTTGGTAATAACAATATACAAAAGTGACACCAGTCAAGGTGGAGAGAAAAGGAAAAGACCTGGCAATACATTAAAAATAGAATACAAAGGCTCATGAGTTCTCCAGCAAAAGTTTGCTTGCAAGGTCATACTCATTACAAATGTATTCACAGTGCCAGAAGTCCAGAACACACTGCGGGCTGCAACACAGAAATCCAGCGCCTCTTTGGGAGATGGTAAATGTTCCTGTAGAGAGCAGCGAGTCTGTGCTGGAGGTCTCTCACCTTTGGGAATAAGCGTCCATTTAACTTCTGCACAGGAGCAGAGGAAGAACAAGTTTCATCTCTGCATAAAGTTTTTTTCCAAGGCAGCAGGAGTCCTCTGAAGGGAGTGGATATTGCGTTTCACCCGATCTTCTAGGGTGGAAGTAGATGCACTCTCTAGTTTTAAGCGACTGCAGAAAAATGAACCAAAGAAAGGTATTAGAATCTCTTTCCAAACATTACACCATTTCTAGCAGGATTCATCATCCTCAAGTCATATACCTAAATTAATCTAGCATAGAAAATAGCAAATTATTTCCTATTAAAGTCTGCACTGAAAGACCGTAACACCTTTTAGTTTGGCTTGTAGCAGATTCAATGCCTTATTTAAGGTCAGTGCTCAGAAATATATATTCAGTAGCTCTCGAGTCTCCTTCGTCTTCCAAATATAACTAACCGGTAATTACAAATGCATCCGTCACAGGGGACTTGGTTGCTTTCTGTGAAGCAAACGAGGGAAAAGCAATGCGTTCCTGAACTGAGGGCAGCAGTCCTCTGGGAGCCCGAATGCCAGAGCTCATGCTGTAAATGACTACGATAGCTACAGGAGAGAGAAGGGATCCTCGTGACCACTCGCTTTCTTTTACTACTTCAGATCATACTGCTGTGCTTTTCTGAATGATCTCCTTGTGCCCATCTCCCTCTTCAAACAACATGCCAATAAACACACAGTTTGTTGGCTCAATCAGTTGCTTCTGCACAGGGAAACACACACAAAAAAATCTCTCTCCACAAGAGATTTTGCTCATGGAGAAAATCTGTTCTGATTTTAAGCCACCATTATGTGATCCCCACTCTAGGCAACTTCAGGAATTAAGCATACATTCTCCTCTGATTAATTTATAGACCCAGGAGAACATTATGCTGCAGCAACTCCAAAATACATAACACTGCCATAGGATCTTTCTTACATACCACTGCACTTTCTGGAAGGCTTGCACCATTCCAGTTTCCTTTGCCTGCCATGTGCACAAGGAACTTTAAGTTACCACCTGTGTTTAGAAACAGTCTTACTTCTTGTTGAGCACAGGCTTCAGTCCCACAAGCTCTTGGCGCACAGAATCCCAGTGGACTTGCAGGCCTAAAACTGTTGAAAGCTCCTAAAACCAGAGCACTTTTTAATACCTACATGTAAAACATTACTAGGCATATCTACAGGTTGGCAAAAAATAACTAACTAACTGATTACCGGTTTTTAAGTCTGACTACCAAGGACATCATAGAAAGAGTTATCTTTTGGGTTAAGAACAGAACTTGGAAACCGTAGATGTCACTAGTTCTACTGTAAAACACAGCAGAGACGGATCTTGTACCATAATCTGAAACATCTCAAACGTTGAGGCCATCACTCCTCAGAAGCTGTGGCCAATATTCCCCTTGAATGAAAAAGCAGATAATAAAAGACACTCACTTGAAGAACTTCCCATCTCGGGAGTCAAGTTTCTCCAGTTCTCGCTCCAGCTCCTCCTCCTTTCGGTGTTTCCTGAGGTTGTTTGCTCTCTCCTCTTCCCGCCACTTGGCATTTTCCATCATTTCCTGGCGTTTACGCTCTAGTTCCTCTGGAGAGATCCTTCTATTTGTGTAGAAAACACCACTGCGGTGAATCAATAGCATGCTGGGCCCCACCCCTCTCTTGCTTTCCATTCTTTAAGATGATTTACAACCCCCAAAATTAGGGGTGTTTAACATGTTTTTTTCTTTGGTAGCCAACCAGCAAAGCTTGTAAGTACACATCTAAATGTTCTGCTTTACCACGCCCCTAGCAAAAATCTGTTTTCTCCCTCTTTTCGGCCTTCTTGTTTTTAATTGACTGGTAAGATGATGCTGTCAAGGTCCTATTTTCCTGATGACAGTGAAACAGAATGCTTCTAATTAACAGTCAATGGGACAAAGACTGACTTGACATTACTGCCTTGCACAGCGATGCGAGACACATGGAGAACCAGCAACCATATGAATTGGTTTGGGAAGCTGTCCAAGGTGTTAACTAACAATCAAGCTCAAGAGCACCAAACTGAGCACTACAGGACTCTGTCCGACTTTCTGGACATTCGATCCAACCTATTTTAATTAACAGAATAAAATCTGGTTTGCAGTTTACATCCAGCTGTTTCACAATCACCAGGGCAGCTTCCATCCAAAAGCACAGGGACAAGATCTTGCTTACCTTGTGTAACCTGGAGTGTGCTGCCGTCGATAGCTCTTTTTAGGGGAAGGGCTTCTAGCTCTCCCTTTCTCCTCTCGATTGCTATGTCTGTAACACAGAAATATGCTCGTTTTAGTACAGATGAACATACATTATCACACCTCTAAACTTTCCCCAGATTTTCTGTATACATTCTGAAACCAAGACACCTCCCATAACTGCAGGACTGTTACCTGTCCACTTCAAAAAGGAATTCTAATGACTCTTAATATATGGCAAATTTCTACCTATTTTTAGTCAGTTTTAATTATTTCATCAGCAAACAATAAATACCCAGTACCTGATTTTATCAGCATTTAGTAAAGATAATTCAACAATTATAAATACCTTTTAAAGAGAATTGGTAGCCCAAATAAAGCACAGTCACAAGCAATACCTAAAGGGTGTACCTAGAAAGAGGGTGTCCCAAATGAAGAGTGCAACTGCAGGCAGCAGGTCCCCTCCAGCAGCTAAACTGTGTGCTTCTGCACTCTTGCACAACTGCACACCTCCTGCCTCTACACCCAGAACTGAGCAATAATGCGGCCAGAACACTGAAGTGGTAGGAGACTGAGTAAGAAAGATTTTGATTCTAGAGAACTCTCTCACCAGCAGCCCTAGGTTTACATTATCCCGGTTAGCCACACTCACTGTTTACTGTGTCTAGAAGGAGACCTTGACGCCCTGCATCCAAATTGTTCTGAATTCTTCTTGCTAGAGCGTCTCTGAGGAGAGCGGGACTGGCTCCTGGACCTGGAGCGATCCCGGTGCTTGTGGGGGGCCCTCTCCTGGCCGGCAGCTGGAGAGCTCCGAGACCTGTGGCTCTGGTCCGAGTTTCTAACCTGGAATTCAAAAGTATCTTTCAGGAGAGACATCTTGAAAGCAGAACAGCAATGTAAGGCCACAGAGGAGACCTCAGACTACGCTAAGTGCAGGAGGAAATGTACACTGTGGTTTGCGTTTACTTGTCTCACTTCCTATGTTCTTATTAATGCCTGTGTCTAAAAAGATAGTTTACTGAACATCATACAGAAATAAAACTGCCAAGATAGTCAAGCAGAGTATTTGAACAGATGGGTAACTCTGTGAAGAGAAACTACATACAACTTAACATGAATTCAGAGCAGACAAAAGTGCTACCAGGATATGAACAACTTTAGTTTCAACGCTTAGATGGCTCCAAATTGAATATGAACGTTATTATATCGCGCCCCCCTCATAATCTTCTTCTAGCTGGTGAAGCAGTCTTGCAACCAACTGCCAAAACTCTTGCTCTTCCCTAACTCAGGGCACTTGCTACTGAAAGAGCTGTGCAAAACGCACGTACTTACTTGCAAGCCATATCCTGGGACTCTGGAAGGAGCAGATTTCCAGGAGGAACTGTTCATCCTCTTCTGAGACCTAAAGAGAAAACAGAATAGTACTTCTGAACAGATGAAATTCAAGAATACAATTTTTTAAACATTAAAATGTCATGACAATAATTTAATGATGCAAACCCAATGAAGTAACATATAGAAACATTTTGGCAAATTAAGAGCATTAATTAGAAAGACAAAACTCAGAGGATTAGAAAAAGACATGAAAAACCAAATTAACCAGGAAACATGGTATTTTTACTACAAAACCTCAAAACATACTTATTTTTGCTTCGCTCCTCATCGCTGCTGTCACTTTCACTACTAGAACTGCGATGTCGATGTTTCTTGTGCTTCTTCTTCTTCTCTTTCTTCTTCTTCTTCTCTTTTTTATCTAAACTGTTTTGCAGCTATAAAGCAAGATACCATTTCATTAGTAATAATTACTGTCTCTACACTTGGGCAGTCAGTATCACAAGGCAAAGTAACAGAGTTCTCTGTGGAAAGGCTCCTGGAACAAAACCTAAACCATTTAACAAGGTCCTCTCTCAAAACTAAAGAACTTAATGGAGTCTTCCCTAGTGTCAGTTTGCTATTAGTGTGTGTCAAACCCTATGTTTGCAATCACTCTCTAGTACTAAATCAATAATTAATCACTAGCTAAAAAAGAAAAAAAGCACACCAGAAGAGCAAGAGTAAAATAACACTTAACTTGAAAGGAAGAGAAATTAATTCCTCCTGAGAGACTGATACAGAATCTTGGTCTATTATATAAGGATTATAGAAAGCCGAATTTATTCTGTTTTTCTGTGAAAGAGTCAGGAAACGGAACTCAGCTCCTTATCCTAAATGACACTAATTTTGACCTATGATCCTCTCCTTGGTTTAGTGTATTCCGTGCTTTGAGTCTGTAAAGGAGCACTGAGATACACCTACCAATTCTTTGATTTTCTTCATTTTGACAGGATTATTCAAAACTTCTCTCTTCTTTTCCTCCTCCCTCTTTCTAAAGCAGAAAAAAAATTAGTATTTTCAAACAACTGAAAATATCACATTCTCATGAAATATAATCAAGTGCAAGCTCTAAAAACATACAAAGTGGGAAAACAGGCAAGTTTTGTACATTCAGCAAAATAGATCCCGCTAAGGAGGAGTCTGCCCTTTTCTTCACCACTTAAGAGTGCAACTAGTAGGGTTAACGAAAATTTGTTCTGTTACCATCAATCTGCCTACAATGCTAATAAATGCCTGAACCCTCAGAACAGACCAGATATATTCACATACACATAAAAGAGTGAGCTAAGCTGGTAGAGACGAATCAATGTGGAATAACAATCTTTGCATTTATATGACTACCAACTTACAGCTAGATGATCTATACGACGATCGTCAGCTTGTTCAGATGACAAAAATCTTAGATTTGAAATCAAGTCAGCAAAATTATCCAAAAGCAGCAAACTGACTCAAATACATTATTTGACCTTAGGTTGCTGGGTCTAGAACACACAACCAAGACCCTACTAGTCATGTAAGTGGCTGGTGACCTCTCTGTGGCCAGGACTGCCACCTACAGCCTAGAGCTCACAAACAGGCAGGCACAGCTCTGAGGAAGAGACACAATAGCAGCCTTTACTAAGTTAAATAAAACAGCTTTTGGCGAGTTGCTAATATTGATGCTTTGCCTCATCTAGTATTGCTTTCAGCTCCACATTTAGTACCTTATCATGAAAAGTGGATCCTCCCGGATTTTGTTTGCCATATCTAGAACAGAATTGGCACCCGTCTTGGCAAAAATGGAGCCTGGGAGAAGTCCTGTCTCATTGGAACAGCCTGCATCCTTGTCTTCTGTCTTCTCAAAGACGTATTTGTCCACAGGGCGACCCATAAGATACTCTTCTCTATTCACCATGCCTCCAGGACCCTGGTACATCCACTCCAACTTCTCTTCTCTTTTCCTGTGGCAAACAACACCATCTTAACTTTCCTTCTCACAATTCTAAAGTTACATTTTAAGGCACTGGCTTATGAAGCTAAGAAGAAATGTTTTATCATCAGAGACATTAAACCCATGGCTCTCTCAGGGGCACCAGGAGCACCTACACAATCCTAATCAGACATTGCTTGCCCCCAGAGGATGGCCAGGGCTGGATATCAGCAGTCTGGGGGGCACCAGCACCACCTCACCTGACGGTGCCCATGTCCTCAGCGTATCGCTGCATCTCCTCACGTGCTCGCTCCTCCTGCAGCTCCCGCTGGAGCTCCTCGATCTTCTTCCGCTCGGCTTCATGCTTCTGCTCAGCTTTCCACACCTTCTCCACATTGCGCAGGGTCTGAGGGTGCCAGCTCTTCTTCAGGTTCTGCAGGAGGGGCGAGACCCGACCGGGACCGTTAACAAAGGGCCGCCAAACGCCCCCCCCCCGAGTCCTCACAGGCCCTCCCTCGCCGGTGGCCACGGGGAAGGGCCCGCTCAGAGCCGCGCTCGACCGCAGCCTTTCGACCCTCGCCTCGAAGCCCGGAGAACGGGACACGCTCGTTCCCACCCCCACCCAGACCCGCTGGGACCGACGGCCCCGCTGCCAGGGGCGCCGAACGGCCGCAGGCCCCGGCGAACCCCCGCCTCCCGGGCTCGTTGCCCGCCTGCCAGCGAGCCCCAGGCCGGTACCCGCAGCCCCGGGGGAGACCCTCAGCCCCTCTCGGCTCCCCCCGGGGCCGGGGCCGGGGCCGGGCGCCTCCTCACCAGGTCGCCTCCCCCCATCGCGGCGGCCGGGCCAGCGTTTCCCCCGCGGCTACCGGGACTGGGTGTTCGTCATCACGACGCGTCGCCACTAGCCTGTTGCGCGCGGCGGGGCGCGGCTCAGAGTCGTCACTTCCGCTGCGGCGCTGAGGGGAGCCGACAAGATGGCGGGCTGAGGCGGTGGAACGGAGCAGGGCACAGCCGGCCCCGCGGCGCCTCCCGATGAGTTCGGTAGGGGAGAAAAAAAACAACCCAAAAGATGTCACAACCGAAAAAAACCCCCACCCCAAAGTATTTAAAGCACTAGCGTGAACTCCCCAGGTAAAGGAGCAGGTTGAACGGCATGGAGTACACGAGGCTCCCCGTCCCTACGAGTGCAGCGCCCCAAGCGCCGCCGGTACCGTAAGGACAGGACCTGGCTTAGTCATGAGCGGGCCTGCAGGTTGGTTGCCTTCCTTTTTCCACATCAGCGGCCGACAGCCCAAGGGGTGTAGCCCAAATTCGGGTGCCCCTGTGCAAAAGCAGAGCAGCAGTCTCAACCACATCCAGCTGGAGGCCTTTGCTGTGTGTGAAAGGGGGAACTCGGTCACCTGAACACACCCCCGCTGCTGGGGGAGAGGGGGGTTGGTCCACGCCGGCTTAGCAGAAGAAAACCAGCATCTCCAAGCCCCCCTACGGGGGGAGTGTTGGGTTTAGGGTTAGATGGGATGCTCTTTAAGGTTCTTTTCCAACCGAAAAGATTCTGTGTCCTCACTAACCTGTGCTTCCTAGATGAGCAACCGGTTTATCTTATTTGGCCCTGGAATTAAGACCAGATTTGAGTGTGTTTCAAGTGAAGTTGGTAGAAGCAATCCCAAAGTAGTGCTGAGGGACTAGGGTCAGTAATTTGAACAGGACATAGTTCCCAGGGCAAGTTTGTGAGGGTGTTTTAATTGCAGTAACGTGCAGAACGTCTGTTCCTCTGACTCGCTGTGTTTAACTGCCAAACTGCTGCTGCTGCAGGGCCGCATTTAGGAATCCCCGTGGGCTTCTGCCGCTTGTGGCGGCGGCGCAGGGCGGGGGCTGAACCTGTGACCTCCCGGTCCCCAGCCCGGCGCGTTGCCCCTGAGCCATCTCTTCCCGCCAAACGCCCGCCCGATAGCCCCACGCCCGGGGCACGGCTCAAGGGTAGAGCGTCCGACTGCGGCTGTGGAGGTCTGCGGTTCGAGACCCGGGCGCGGGGACACTGCTCACTCAGCTCAGCCTGACCACAGGCCCATTTCCACGGCACGGACCTAGCTCCCTTCAGAAATCAGTTCAGCAGAGATCCCCACTTGTAGAAAGCCATTACGTTGCTTACAGTTTCAATTAATACCAATTACTCAAACAGGAAAAACAAGACCAGTAGCACCTCTGCTCAGACAGCTGCTTTGAGTCTACCTGCAGTATTCAGGAGAGAAGGAAAAATGGCAAACTCTGGTTTCATGCTTGGCAAAAGATCATCAAGTGACTCCAAGGCCTCAGAGGGGTAAGAAAGTCTCTCTGTGAGGACATTCTGGAAGAGGAAAGGGTGAAAAAGCAGCTAAAGAGGGGGCACCTGGAGTTGAACCAGGGACCTCTTGATCTGCAGTCAAATGCTCTACCACTGAGCTATACCCCCTTAGCACAGCACCTTCACAAGGACCTTCCAAAAACATTCCTATAGGGGAGCCAACTTTCTACGTCCACTCTTTTACTTGACTAGCCCCACCCCCCCCCCCGTGCCTCTTAACGTGCCTGCCAAAGGCTGTACAGGCAATTACTGCAGACAATCAAGAACGCAGACAAGTACGCGCAGACAGCGACTAGTTACTCACACAGTGCACAGCCCCGGCAGTTTCCTAACAGTCGGGGCCTCAGTACCCTCCATAATGGAGGTCAGAAGCCAACCTTCAATGCACAGCACAAGCTCACAAATCCCAGAAGTGCTCTCCATCTTCCTTCTGTGACAATGTTTGGCAAAAGAGAGGTTGAAGGAGGAGAAAGGAGGGGGCACCTGGAGTTGAACCAGGGACCTCTTGATCTGCAGTCAAATGCTCTACCACTGAGCTATACCCCCTTGGCACAGCACCTTCACAAGGACCTTTCAAAAACATTCCTAATGGAGAGCCAACTTTCTATGTCCACTGGTGTTGTGCTTTAACCACAGCCAGCAAGTAAGCACCACGCATCCGGTCACTCAGCTTCCCCCCCACCCAGTGGGATGGGGAGAGAATCGGAAAGAAAAGGTAAAACTTGTGGGTTGAGATAAGAACAGTTTAATACAACAGAAAGGAAGAAACTAACAATGACAATAATAAAATGACAATAATAAGAGAAGGATTAGAATATACAAAACAAGTGATGCACAATGCAATTGCTCACCACTCACTGACTGATGCCCAGTTAGATCCTGAGCAGCGATCCCCCTAGGACAACTCCCCCAGTTTATGTACGGGGCATGATGTCAGATGGTATGGAATGCCAGTTTGGGTCAGCTGTCCTGGCTGTGTCCCCTCCCAACTTTCTTGGGCTCCTCCAGCCTTCTTGCTGGCTGGGCATGAGAAGCTGAAGAATCCTTGACTTAGTCTAAACCCTACTTAGCAACAACTGAAAACAGCAGTGCGTTATCGACATTCTTCTCACACTAAACCCAAAACACAACACTACCAACTACTAAGAAGACAACTCTATCCCAGCTGAAACCAGGACAACTGGTTAGATTCCTTTACTGGACAGCCCCCCTGTGCCTCTTAGCGTGCCTGCCAAAGGCTGTACAGGCACTTACTGCAGACAATCAAGAACGCAGACAAGTACGCGCAGACGGCGACTAGTTACTCACAGTGTACAACCCCTGTCCTAACAGTCAGAGTCTCAGTGCCTCTGATGCCGAAGCTCAGAAGCCAACCTTCAATGCACAGCACAAGCTCACAAGATCCCAGAAGCGCTCTCCATCTTCCTTCTGTGACAATGTTTGGCAAAAGGGAGGTTAAAGGAGGGGGCACCTGGAGTTGAACCAGGGACCTCTTGATCTGCAGTCAAATGCTCTGCCACTGAGCTATACCCCCTGGCTTAGTGCTTGTACAAGCAGCAATAAAAAACTTAATACGTAGCTCAGCTTTTATGTCCGCTGGTCAGATTCTGCTACACGACAGCAGCCCCTTTGGCATCCTAACGTACAAGCAAAATTGTGCAAAGAAAATTACTGCAGACAGTCTGGAGACAAACACACACTGACAGGCTCTAATTACACACACAAACTAGATCCCCACCGGTTGCCTCATTGATCAAAACGACTACTTCTAGGGCCAAGCAACAAACATTGTGTCTTTGCTTCGTCACTCAACACGGATATTGATTTTAGCAGGCAGTGTTTACTCAGTGCTCGGTATCTTGTATACGGAGGTTCAGAAACCTGCCTTCCGGGCACAGCACAAGCACAGCAGGTGTAAAACCGAGGAATGCTCCTCATTTTTTTCCTGGAAAAAGCACAACCCAAAGGGGGCACCTGGAGTTGAACCAGGGACCTCTTGATCTGCAGTCAAATGCTCTACCACTGAGCTATACCCCCCTGGCACAGCACCTTCTCAAGGGCCTTCCAAAAACATTCCTATAGGGGAGCCAACTTTCTACATCCACTCTTTTACCTGACAGCCCCCCGCCCCCCCCGTGCCTCTTAACGTGCCTGCCAAAGGCTGTACAGGCAATTACTGCAGACAATCAAGAACGCAGGCAAGTACGCGCAGACAGCGACTAGTTACTCACACAGTGCACAGCCCCGGCAGTTTCCTAACAGTCGGGGCCTCAGTA
>JAVKLA010000081.1:44095361-44166076 GCA_034782735.1 Sagittarius serpentarius
GGGCGGGGGTTAAGTATTTTTCCCGTCAAAACCAAAGCTCCGGTGAAACCCGTCTCCGCCGGCGCTGGAGGTGAGGTCCAGCGGAGAAGGCGATGGCGGTGTCTCCATCCCCCGTGCTCCGCGGCTCCCGTGGGATTTGCCTCTGAACTAACCCCTCCCGGAGAGCTGAGCCGCTCTCCTCCCCCTCCTCTTCCAGGCTTCTGGGACGAGCAGTTTAGGGACTAAAAAAAGTAACTCGAAGAATGCAGCGGCATTCCTGAGCTTCGGCAGACCCTGTTGCTCTCATTTTTAACGGATGATGTTTCTTCCTTACGCTGGGAATGGCTTGAAGCCGAACTATCAGCCCTGTGTCCCAGGGGCCGTCCTGGCTGTTCGGGGCAGTGAAGCGGCTCTGTCTTCTGGAGCCTCTGCTGGCCTCGGGTAGCTGCAGGGTGTCCGAATCGTGGATAAACGGAAGGGACGCGGGGGGGTGGGGGGAGGAACGACCCGTTGTTTCCTCCTGCACAGCCGGTGTCTGGGTTTTGTGCTACTTGTGAGCTGGCAGTTGTGTGCTGCCATGAGGGCAGGACTGATGCGCGTCCCGAGACCACCTATTCTAGCTCTTCGGGAGCAGGCAGGAGGCTGCAGTCTTCATCTTGTACTTCTAGGGGTCTTGCTAGCTTTCTCCTGTTAAAAATCATTGCACGGTCAGCCTTGTAGTACAGCATGCCCTTAACCAAACAGCTGCCCCCCCCGCTAACTCCCCCTGCGTTAATTTTCCCTGGGGTTTCTGCCTGGAAGAGCCTACCCGCTTCCCGTAAAGGCACGGGATAAGCAGGGTGTTGTTAAAAGCGGCTGTCCCCGTTTTCGCTCTACCTGGAGCAAAGTCAAAAGGGCAGCTCCGCTGTTGCTTGTGTAAGCGCTGCGAGCGCTGAAGTTGAACCACAGGCAGCAATAACGAAGGGTTTCTGGGAGGAGGAGTGTGCATGTAGCTGCATTTAAGCTTTCGGTGCTTGTGCTGGTGTGTTGACAAGCAGCTGTGCTTGTTTTTTTCCTGATAGTGAAATCAGGAAAGTCCACTTCCCTCCTGAGACTTACAGCAAACGAGGAAAACTTGCTGCTTTATCAGGCTTTACAAACGCAGTGCAGCGGCTAGAGAAGTGAGACTGCCTGCCGACAGCTCCGACGTGGGTGAAACTCCGCCTGCGAGTTCTGGCTCTTGACTTTTCGCATCGCCACCTTGCAAAAGGCAAATGCCCTGCTTGGGCTTGGGGAAATGAGGGGTGCTCCCTGCCCCCATGCCTCCCCGCGAGGCCCACCAGCTCTCCAGATAAGGTGCTGTGTGATATGCCTGGCTTCCGCCGGGGAAGTGACATCTCCTGTGCCGACCGGAGCCGGTGTCACAGGGTTTGGTGGTTGCAGCTGCAACTGCTGAACCCATGTAAAGCTGATGTCAGATGACTTTTTCTAAAATAAGTAGAAGTTAGAATTAGCTGTTACAGTGCATTAAACCTGATCAGGGATTTGCCTTCAGCCCAAGGAGTCTCTCCTGGTGTTGCCCTCTAGCCCTTGAGTCTCAAGTGATGGTCGCTCCCAGGTGTGGAACGATGACTTTGCTTGGTGGAGGGATGTTGTGCGGCTGTAGCATGAGCTACACCAGCGTGTACTGTGGCTGTGAGCTCTGTCCCCACATCTAGTCTGTTGCGAGTGGCAAAGTTGCTTAAAAAAGCTCCATCTCTCCAAGACCAGCCTGCCTGGACTGCAGCCAGCGTGCTTCTCGTCGGGTATGGCCTGCTGGGACGTGGGGTGAGCTGCACCATGCAGTTGTACCTGGGATCGTCTCCAGGTGTTCGGGGCACTTCAGACTTGGAACTGGAAAGCACAAGCGTTAATGCTCCTCTAAAAACCTATTTGAAACTTGTCCTCTTTCCCTGCAGCCGTGCTGGAGGGTGAGCGGTAGTGTTGCTGGAAGCCTACATAACTGCTGTTCCCCTGTGTCCGTTCTGTGTTGCAGCCCTCCTTTTAGTGCTGGTTTAGACTCGTGGATCTGGCATTAATACTGCCAGCGGTAAGGCAAAGTTTAGCGGCAGCAAGACTTGAAGAGATAGGGGTAGTGCTCCCTGGGTAGCTCGGCTGGCCGCTCAGGCTGCAGAGAGTCCTCTGTAGGAGCCGCAGGAGAGAAGCACCTCTGCTGAACAATGCCTAATGCGAACTGAGGCAAGAATACGCATTAATTGCTCTCTGGCTCGGGGTAAAGGCCGCCTGAGTGCATTGCTTCTGCTGTGCTTGTTGTGGAGGCCGCCGCGGGCGGGAGGACAGCTGGCCTTGCCAGATACTCCTTGGCTCTTGGGAGCCTGTGTATTCCTCGGAGGAAGAGGCTCTGAAGTCATGTTGGCCGTCAGTTCATCTCTACATATTTATAGTGGCATCTCTGGTATTTATGCGCAGCTATTACAGTGCTGTGAATGGCTGACAAGCTTGGAGAGGTCTGTTAATTACCTCTAATGCGGCAGTAGCTCAACCGAGCCGAAAGGCTGTAACTTTCAAGATGCCCGAAGAACTCGGGACTCTGCTGTTGATCTGTCTGTCCCTCAAGAGTCTGAAAGCTGGGCTGGGGGGTTGGAAGCAATCCTGTGCAGGCTGGATGTGAACGAGGGTGTTGGTACAGAGCAGTGTGTGGTGCGGTAAGAAGCCCCCTCTCACTGTTAGCGGCAAGCTCCAGGGGAACCTGTCTAACTAGAGGAAAAGAACAAATATGTTGCTCTGAGCAACTGAAACGAGGCAAATTGTCCTTCTGGGCTGAGTCATACTCTGGTAGGGCCACAGCAGTGTTTGTGCACTGGGGTGTGGTACCTGCGGGTAGGTGGCACAAGGGCTTAGGCTCGGCTCTTGCCGTCTCCTTGCAGGAACACAGACCAAGCCAGTAGTTGCAGTGGTGGAAATGACTTTTTAAAAGCTTAAGGGTGGAAATCGTAGCAACAACCACCAGCTGTTCTCCCTGGCTTTGCTTGCTGCATATTAAATGTGTGCCTGGCTCCGAGTCCTGGGTGTCACACTGCAGGCTTGTTGACTGTAATCTACTTGGTATTATGAGCTGCTAATGTGGCTTTCAGCGTGTTCTTTCCCTCATTTTGTGGGGTGATGCTGGGGTGGTTTGTGTGCTGTGCAGGGCGGCTTGCTGAAGGAGAAGGGTCAGCCGAGGAGGGAGGGCAACCCTAGGGCAGGACTGCCTTACCTCAAGCGAGTAAAGACCTTGCTTCAGACTGTGCTTTCCCTGTTGCGCTGCTCCAGCTTGGCTCCTGTCTGCGCGCTTCCCTTTCTGCGGCGCCTGGTCTGTCTGGTCCCTGGGAAGTCACACTGGACCCCTCGAGTCCCAGCGGCTGTGGCTGCCAGAGGAGGATGCATTGAAGTCTGGTCACTTGGCGACTGGCAGGGCATCAGCCTTGGTCTGTGTGGGGCTGAGCAGCCTTGCAGAATTGCTTGGTAGCAGCTCTGAGCTGTTCTCGTCTCGGCTCCTTCCAGCTTAGAAAGCCGCTCGGGCCAGTTAAATGCCAAGTGGAAATAATGTCTTTAAGAGTAGCCCTAAAAACTTAAAACACTTCTTTTAGAGTTTGTTAGGTGTTGCAACCCATAATGTAGGGTCATGATCAGAATTTCAGAGGCTACGTCTTTAGCCTTGAGTCTGAGTGTGCCTCACTGGTTAAAAGGCGAGCTGTGCTGCTGTACAGCTGTGTTCAGATGACAGAGCTCAGGTGGGATGTGGGGTCAACTTGAGGCCGCTGCAAGAGCGGTGGGGGAGAGGATGCAAAAACTCCCTTCACCAAACTGTCAGGCTAGCAGCTCCTCTTCCCTCTTGCTGTCTGCCCTGCCCTCTGTTAGCCGGCAGCCCTGACAAGAGCAGTTGTAGCTCTTGACAGCCCTACCATGAGCAGAGGGGGGACAAGGAGTGCTTGGGGTGATCCTGTATCCTCTGGGGCCGTCGGGTTTGTGAGGTTTGGGATTAGGCACCCAGGTCGCAGGCAGAAGGGCGGTATCTGTGGTGAGGACCTTTGAGCCATCTGTGTCAGACTGTCTGCTTCTCACAAGAACCTCTTCGTCTCTGTCTTCATTTCCTTGGATTAGTGTCTGTGTGCAGCCTTACCTGACCTGCTCTTCTGGCTATCTCTTGGCTAACATCAGCAAAAAAACCCTAAAGCAGCAACTTCGAAGCCTGCAAACCGCAGCTGTTAACTCTGCAGACAGGCTCTCTGCTCACAGGAGTTTGTTGTGCATCTTTCTTGAGTATGAGGCTTCTCCTGTCCTGTCCTGTATTTGGCCAAGCCCACGAATTCCTGGTCTGGAGATATGGCGGCAAGATGCTGCTATAATGCAAGTCACGAGTGTTGCTGCCCTGTTGATATAAGGTGTGTTGGGACAGTTGGGGAGGGGTTTACTTGTATCCTAAACAAGTAAGAATATTGTCTGTCCTCTAGGTTTTGCAGGGGCCGTGGATGCCATCACTGACATCCCTAGGCTGGAGGAGCTGCTGAGTTTGAGTTGGGTGATTCTAGTGGGACGTGGCCCGGTTTTGCAAGTCACTCGTGTTAATGATTCTCTTGTCTCTGTTTCCAGTTCTGGCATAAAGCATGTTTCCACTGCGAGACCTGCAAGATGACCCTAAACATGAAAAACTACAAGGGCTACGAGAAGAAGCCGTATTGCAATGCGTAAGTCTCTGCTACCTGCTCTCGTTGCCACTGAGAAAGCGTTGGGCCTGGGCGATGCTGTAGGATTTGCTGCACCCTCCTCCCTCTTCAGCAGCAGTCCTCACAGCCTGAAGTGAGGGGCGTGGGGAACCCCAACCTCTGCAGAAACTGTCTTTCCCTGCTGCTCTGCAGCATTTTCTGGGAGTGTGTGCGAAGCCCTGGTTGAAGGGGTCACACCAGCCAATTAATGCCAGTATTAAAATGGTGTTTTCCAGGCTTAAATGCCAGCTGATGGCTGCTCTCCAGTTCCAGCTTGGGCAGACAAAAGGAGAATAAAATTCAAATACAGGCAGGCGTTTACATCGAGTTGGTCTTAATCTGTATCTCCTTAAAGAAGGGGAAATAAAAAGGTGTTTATACCACCCCAGCTGAATACAGGTGTTTGGGGAGAGGAGAAATGGCCTTTTGCGCAGGGGAAATGGGGTGTGTGAAGGAGCAAGGGACACGGGTGTCCCTGCAGCCCGTGCTCTGCTGGGCCTGCGGCCAAGTGCATTCACCCTAATCTACTGGCACTTGCCCCGGATGTTGGGAAGGTAAATGCATCTGAAGGTAAATACAGCTTGAATGCAGAACCCTTCTCTCCTGAGGAGCATGGGGGAGATGGAGGCAGAGCAGGGTAGAACAAGAAGAGCAGCTGCTGGCACTGCACCTCAGTTTGTGTTCCTGGATCTTTCAGGCTGCTTCCAAGCGGTGGATGTTTGCTGGCCCCCACTTTTTTTTTCTTATCGAGGAGAACCGTTAATTGTGCACAGATTTCTGGGCTCTGCTCTTGCATAATGAGCTGCTCCCTGCTCGGCCCATAGGGAAGCACTGAGCTCTACGTACCTGACGTGTTTCTTAATGTCTTGAAAGCAGCTTTGCAAGAAGACTTTTGTAGCTGCTTCTTATACATTAACAGTTCTTAGAAGGAAAATTAGATAACATAATACTGCTTGGCACTTGTATAGCATGGTCCATTCACAGAGTACTTTAAAAACATTAATCCTGACAACGTCCTTGTAAGATGGGTATTACCCTATTAATGTCTAAGGCAAGTAGAAAGGAGAAGCGCTAAGACCGTCAGCCATAAGGTGCCTTAGCAAAAACCTCCCACTTCTGTAGCTCTTGCGTAGGTTGGCTATTGCTGGTACCAGGGGTTGATGATGATTGTGACTTGTCCAAAGTCCAAAACTTCTGTTCATCTGAGATGAGACTTGTAGCATTCAAGTCTTGGCTGGTAACGGTTGTTTCCTGGGATCTCACCTGAAACGCAGGGTGGCAATCGTGTGAAAAGTAGCAAATAACTCTTGGTTGTCTAGTTGTGTGAGGGTCAACAGCACTGTGAGAGCTTCAGCTTCTGAGGTGAAACTGGGAACTTCCTGGAGTACTGGAGCAGTATGAGGGGGAAGCCTGTGGTCTGAGGCGGGGTGAACTGTTGATTAGAGGGGATACTTGTTCTCGGACTGCGCAGGCTTCTCAGCCTGCGGTGGTGGTGGTCCAGCCAGCCTGGGATCTGTGAGCTTGAGACCTTGATTTGCAGAGAGCTGCAGGATTAAAGATCCCTGAGCTCTCCTTAGTGTCCTGAACTAAAGGTTTGTTTGGTTTTGGTTTTGGGTTTTTTTTTTTTGGATGGTGGGCACCCTGATACCAGCTCTGGCAGAGAGCCTTGCCTGGCACCGTGTGCCAGGCCATGCCCGTCCCTGGTGCTTCTGCTGCCTCTGGCCGTAGGGATGGGCCTGGGGTCCTGTTCTTGTGCTCTCTCCCTCCAGGCTGCTGGAAGGGAAGTGGGATAATAATGGGAAATTCCTGAGATTCCAAGGAGTCTGCGCAACCCATCTCAGTTTCTCAACCCCCTCTGCTTGAGAGCTCCCTTTGATGCTGGTTTGCTCTTTTAACCCTTTAACAGCCCCCCTGAAGAAGAGGCGGCTGCCTTGCCTCTACCCCAGGGTAGCCCTAGATGTTCAGAATTGTGCACAAAACCTGCATTAAACGCTTTGTTCTTCCTACTTTGCCTGGCCGTGCTGTAAAGCAAAGGGAAGTGAGAGCAGCTGAAAACTGCTGGCGCATGAGGCTTTGCCTCTGGCAGCTGCCAGCCCCTTGTTTGCTGGGGTGGAGGCTGTACGGTTGCAATGCCCAGACGTGGGGTGAAGGGAAGCTCCGGCCAGAGGACGTGGGTTTGGATGTGGGTTTGGTTCCTTCTCAGCTCCTGCTCCCAGAGTGTCCTGGGGAGGAAGAAACGACCAGGCAAGGTGAGTGTGTCTGGCAAAGGACAGCCCAGAAGGAGCCCACCCTTTCCAAACGGCTTTTGCTGGTGTTAGAGTTGAGGGGCAACATCTTCTATCCCCCGAGAAGGGGGTGGAAAAGCAACGTTTATCCTGGCAGGGAAGAGGCTGCTTTTCTGAACATGCCTTAGCACAGGGTCTCCTCTGTTTTAGCTGTGGCCTTCTGCCAAATTCCTGAGTTGGTTTCTTCAAGAGAGCGGGAGGAAGAGGGCTGGGCTTCCTCCTTATCTGACATTACCCAGCAATAAATCTGTGTGAAGCCTTTCAAGAAGGTGGCTGGCTAATTCTGCCCTCTGCCCTGCCTGCGCCCATCAGTGTTGGGAACTTGCTCGGTGGCAGACGTGATGGTCTCCGCCCTCCTCACCATTCTTCTTTTGTCTTCAGCTGGGTACTGGGGTGACCGGTTGTTTGCTGGAAGCAGCATTTGAGGCTGGGCTCATCTTTTTACATGAGCACTTTGAACTAAAAGAGGTAGAAGCGGAGGAAGGGCAATATCCAGGTGAAGTTTGAGGCTTCTGCAAATGAAGGGTAGGGGAGAGCCCAGCTGCAAAGGACAGGCAAGACTGCACGTGTGTTCAAGGGGACCAGCTGCTCCCAAACATGCATTATTCGTAGGCTTTAATTCCTTACTTGTGCTGAAGGGATAAGAGCTCTGCAGCTGGCAGGGCTGAGGCTGGGGGCCTGGGGCTGTGTCCTTTAGCCGTGAGTCCCAAATGGAGGTGGTACCTGCAGCAGCAGAGCTCGGGTCCCCTCCTTCCAGGCAGCCCTGGTGACTGGCACCTCCATGCTCTGCTTTGGTGGTGGCCCAGCGTGCAGCACGCATCTGTGCCTTGAAAATCCTGTCTGAGAGTTCAAAGCTGCGTGTTCGGCCTGGGGAGCTGGCACCTTCAGAGACATCGCTGGGCAGTGCTGCCGCTTGCAATGCGTGTGCCTGGGTGCGGAGCTGTGTTGAGGTGGGGAGAAGGAGCAGTATCCTGGGCAAGAGGCTCCTTTTCTGCCTCTGTTTTGGCTACAAGGTTGTTCTACTCCTCTCCCTTGAGGACTTTAAGAGACTTGCGCAGAGCTGCGAGTTTGCCCAAATTCGTGCCGGTGAACAAGCAGTTGCCCTGTCGGGTGCATCTCCGTTGGGAACGCCCTGCCCTGGCTGCGCGCCAGCATCCCCTGCGCTGGCATCCCGCTGCTGGAGCGTGGCTGATGGGGGGGGGGGCTGTCTGCTGCCTGCACACCCCACGGTGCTGGATTTTTTTTTTATTTATTTTTTTTTTCATTTCCTTACTGCTGCAGACTAGCTGGCAGGAAGTTAATGGCCTACTTGCTCAGCGGTCCCTCCTCCCCCCGCCAAGGAGAGGCAGCCTGGCCTGATGTGCAGCACCCTTTGTTTGAACGCGGGTGGGGAGATGGTGCTGCTGACCGAGACCCTCTGCTCACCTTTGCCGTAGTCCTGCCTCGGGCTGCCGTGTCAGTGCAGAGCACAAGGAAATAGCAGTGCTGCTGTCTCTCCACATCCCCCTTGCTAAACTGCGTGGTTTTTCTTCCCCCGTTCAAAAAGGGGCTAAAGGCTAAGCAAGACTGCCAAAAATATCTTACGTAGGTGTGTCGACAGGGTCCCCGCTCCCTCCATCTGCCGTACTTGTGTGACTTCAGCTTTCCTTCAAGGAGCTGACTTTCCTTGCGGAGAAACCACGCCCGGCGTGGTGGTGGCATGCGTGCCGATGTGTCCCGGGGGGATCCGGATCTCGGCGCTGACATTCTTCTTCCCTGAGTCAGGGCAAGCGGCTCCCAGCTCGGCAGCTGCCCTGCCCAGCTTACCTAGACCTAGCACCTAGCGTTACGGGGTGCAGCGAGTCTGAACGGGCGCTGTAAAAAACCTTTAATTCCCGGTGATGACCTGAAGAACCTCCCTGGCAGATTTCTCACCGTTAAAATCCTTGCCTTTCCATGCAGAGCAAGCAGCCCAGTACCTCTGGGCTAACTCCTTGCTTGGAAAAAGTTAGTGAGCGGCTCTGAGCTTCACAAGGAGCCAGTGATCTGTTCTTGGCATTCCTCTCTGCTCCATCTGGTAGCAGCCTACTACGTTAATAAAGTGATCTTCCAAGTTGGGGGGGGCGGGCAGGAAGGGAAAGAGGAACAACTGTGTGGCTGGGATGGAGTCCAGGTGTTTATCCCATGCTTTATTTGTGCCGAGTTTCTGGATGAGAAGAACTGCCTTTCTGTCTTGGTGTGCACACTTTGCACGCCGTGGAGCTCCGAACAGGCTCTGCTTTTTGTCTTGGCGTAAATGAAAGCTGGCCTCCCTGTATGCTGCCGGGGGGGGGGGGTGTGGCAGGGGGAAGACCCCCAACACGCATGGCTTTGAGGAGCTGGGGGGTACAGGGTACTTCTGCTTCACCTCTGCTGTGTTTGGGGAAGGGCTTGCTGACGCCCCTTCTGTGGGGGAGAGGGGATATGGTGTGTGGGAAAACTCTCCAGAGTACTGCTGTGATTTAATGGCTGGAGGGCTGCAAATGGTAGTGAATCCTCTTTGGAGTGGAGTCTCTGGTTTCTGAAGTGCTTGGGAAGGGCTTACTCCAAGTGCTGCCTGTGTACCACAGACCTCTCACAGCTGACAGTATTCCTCCTGGAAACCCAAAACCCTTCTGTAGGGCTCTGCTACCCTCCCTCCACCCCGTCTGTGGCTGTTCCCTCATCTCCATGGCTGGAGATCAGTTTAAACCAGTGATGCCCCTGTGTGCACAAGCCAAAGGTTCTGCAGAGGGGGGAGAGGGGGCGAGGGGAAATGTCGCCGTAACTCTTTGCAGGTAACTCTTCTCCCTCCCGGGCTCACCCTGCATTGCCACATTGCTCCTTCCCAGTAGCCCTAGGTAGTTGCCACCCACCTGGTAGATGTTTCCCAACTGCTCCTGGAGTCAGGAGGAGAATATCTGCCCCTGCTTCAGGTGCCTGCTTACTGTTAAAGGCTAAACCCTCTCATCCTAGCAAAGCAGATGGTAAGTGAGCTTGTTTTCCAAGAAACACTATCCCCCGTGGTCAGGGTGTGCTGTGTCGGGAGGTGAGGGTCCTCACGCTGCCACTGTCCTGCTGCGTACGGAGCGCAGCAAAACCGAGCCGGCTTCCCTGCTCCTCCTGCCCTGGGCTGGCAGGCAGCAGCACAGCTCACCCTGCACAGGGTGGGTTTGTGGGTTCAGGCAGAACTCCAGGGCTTGGCAGCTGCCTGCAGCCCTGCCCAGCGGAGGGGGCAGCAGCCACGCAGCCCCCTCGGAGCCAGGAGCGCAGGGTTTGGGCTGAGTCTGCAGCAAGGGCTGCCCAGCATTGACCTCGCTGCGGGGCGGGGGAGCTGGCTGCAGATGAATGTTGACTTTCCTAAACTTGCTTATCCGTGCCTGGGGCCACAAAACCTTGTGGAAAAACCCAGCTCTGTTGTGATGCCTGCTCTGTTCCTATAGACAGCGGTGGGAGGAGGACGGGACAGGCACTGCTCTGTTTTGGGGCATCAGCGATGGGAGGGGAGAGCAGCGTGATGTGCAGAGCCTTTTCCAGAAGTGACTTCTGACTTCACAGCTTGGCCATCCCTGTTCTCCTGCATCCACTTGAAATCTTTCCACTATGGATTAAAGCAGGCTTGTGAAAACAGGCTGTTTTTCACTTAGGCAGCATGCTGTTCCGCAACACCCTTGCGAAGTGCTGGTAGAGCCTTTGGGGACAGGGGTGAGATGGATGCCGCCTCTAACTCATGAAGAGCAGAGCTGGCTGAGCAAAACCCTGCTCCCTGCTGCTGTCCCATGCCGAGACAGCCATGCTAGAGCTGGTGGCAGTGCGTTTTGCTTCTCTGGCCTCTTCCAGCCCTGCGGTAGCCTAGCACTGGTACACTGGGTGGGCAATGGGAGGGTCTTTGAGAAACGGTATCCTTCAAAGTTGTGCTCTGAGTTACTTTCTGCAAAGCCAATTTTTGGGCGGGCTGTGAGCAGATGCTGGGCGAAGGCAGCAGCTGCACACGTGGAGGGCTGGACCAGCCATTTTGGCAGCCTTTCCCTGAAAACGCTGAGAAGAACTGAAGTCTTTCTCTGCAGCCTGCTCTTTTATAGTAGGATGTTTGCAAGTCCTCTGCAAAGCAGTGTGGTGCTGCTTTTATTATTAAAAAAATAACAGTTTATTTTTTTTTTTAAGCTTGTCCCTGAGCATCAGCAACTCTTTGAAAGGCAGGATGTGAACTTGGGAGCCTTCTGGCAGAGCAGAGCCCATTACTTCCTTTGTTTAACTCTTCTTTCCCAGAACCCTGATACAGCTGCACAAAGGTGACTGTTGCCTCTTGGGTGTGCAGGTTTGTGGGTGGGGAAGGGACGGTGTATTTGCCGCCAGTGCTAAAGTCTGTGCTGCTGCTTGCTGGACAACTCTGCCAAAAGCCCTTGCTTAAAGCAGCCTGTACTCGAATACAAGCAACACTTTGAGCTAGAGAGACTCTTCTAAACACTCAGTCATCTCACACTTGATCTATGGTGTAAACCAGCCTTGCTGGAGGAACAGATACGGGTTTCTGAGTCACGCTGAAGATGCAGAGTCTGGGTCCTGTAGCTAACAGACCTGCATCAGTTGGCTCTTTGTAGAGCAGCTGGATGGTGCCATGTTGCACTTAAATGAGTTTTTACAGATGTTTCCCACCAGTCTCTCTATTGGAGAAGTTTAACTCTGTTTCCAGCTTGTGAGGAGCTCCAAAGGCAGAAGTTCAAATGCTGCTGCTTAATTTGGCTTCCTGGGAAGGCAGTTCTGGGGGGCAAATGCTGCTTTTAGGGCAGGACTGGGATGAGATGGGGTGCAAGTGTTGATCTGGAAGTGAGGTTGCTGGCAAGCCCTTTATGCTACTGCTCTGGGTCTAGGAATGTGAAAATACTGCCCAGGTGTTGTCAGCTTCTGGGTCACAAGGAAACTGGGACCAAGGTGTTGGTATGGGGCTGTTTCTGGTTGGTGTATGGGAGGAGGGGTCTGTGTTTCGCTTTCTAACGTCCCTGCTAAAGGAGCTTCCTACCTTAGACTTGCCTTTGGTCAACGCAGCTATTGCTGGTGGCCCCTCAAGTGAACCGGGTGAGCTCTTTCTGCTGCGGCTGTGCAAGGGCGACTGTAGGGATGCTGGGGGAAAAGGCAGAGCTGCTCCAGGAAGGGCTGCGAGATGCACAGAGCAGACGGACCGTTATCCCATGGGAACCCTGCAACTCGCTGTTAACAGCAGGGTAAACTTTCATCTGCCTTGGAGTTGCTGTACTCAAAACAATTCCTAATGCGGGAGCCAGACGGGCTCTATCTGGCTGGAGGAGACTTGATTGACCTGATTTAGCAATGCAGCAAAAAAATGCCTCCTCTCTGGTGTATGTGGCTGGCCCGGCGCAGCCTCGCTGGGGTACCTTGCCAAGGGCTCCTACGCAGGGTCGTGCTGCGGGCCATTAACCTCCACTTTTTGGAGGAGGAACTGTGGGCGCTGGGTTTCTGTGGGTTTTCAAGGGTGGCAAGTGGCTGCCCCCTCTGTGGATGGCACCTGCCAGGCTGGAGGTGCTGCTGTGATGCAGAAAGCAAACAGCTCTGGGCTGTTTGGCGGGGGGGTGCCGGCAGATGCCCCACGCTGAGCTGGGGGCTGGCTGCCTGCACAGGGCAGACAACCTCTGGAAAGTGGGGCTGTCTCTGCCATCACTGTGCTCCTCCCCTCTTTAGCTGGCTGTTCAATCACTTTCACAGTGTGTGAAATCTGGGGTGCCTTTTCTTAGTGTCTCTCCTGATGGGTGTAATCACCCGAGGTCCTGCGGCGCTGCAGATGAAAAAGGGTATTTTTTTTTTCTCCCAGCCCCAAGCAAGGATGTGACGCTGGCGTGTGCCGGCCCGAGTGCCGAGCCTTCGCTCCCATCACGTGTCCTTCTGCCCCACATACTCGTGTGCTGCTTCACTTAATCTGACAGCAGCCCCCCGCGGCGGGGGGATCGGGCGGGAGGAGGGATCCCGTGTGCCCCATTCGTTAAGCTCTAATCAGCCAGAGGATGGATGCCAGCGGTGTCTGCGAGGAGAGACCCCGAAGTACGAGGCCAATCCACCAGCCGTCTGGCGGCTCTGCCCCTGAGACCAGCAGGCTCCTCTCCCTCAATCGTTAAAATAATCTGTGTCTGCCCGCCCGGCTGATGGAGCAGCTGTGGGGATGCCGAGGGCTTGACACGCACTCGCCCTGCCTGGGCTCTGCACCCCTCCGGCTTCGCAGCACCGGCTCGGCTGCCGCAGCATCACCGAAGCCGCAGAGCACCAGGCGGTCCCTGAGACCCACCGAAACTTGGCTCCTTTCCTGCTTCACCCTCCTGCATCCCCATCCCCTCAGGCGGGGAAAACACCGTGATGTTCCTGCCAAAACGGGAGCAAAGCGTTTGGATCCTGTTGTAGCATCTGCCAGAAGCAGGAATGGGGGCACCTCCCTACAGGTAGCTCGCATGGGTGTTTTTTTTTTTTCTCTGGCTCCCATTTGTTCTTGAAAGGTTACTGGTTTTGCCTGAATAGCTATTACTTAGCAGCAGACTTTACACAAATGTCACATCTCGGGGTGCGTGGGACTAATTATTTCCTTGCAGTTTGTCAGAAGAGGGATGGTTTGAAGCAGCTTCCCCCCACCCCCTGCCCCGTTCGTCGTCTTGGGCTGCTTTAGCCTGAAGCCTGTAGAGCCTGGAGGGTTTTTCTAATGACCCTTCAGGGCTCTGTTTTCCCTTAATGTGACTTTTGTTCCCTGCATGGTTCTCTACCTGTTGCAGTAACTTAGGAAACAAGCGTTTCTGCAGCAGAGGGAGGGAGCGAAGGGCATCGGGGCAGGTGTGCACGTGTTACAGGAGTGTACACGAGCGTGACGCAGGATGGGGACCTGCTGGCCAGATGAGCTCTTGCAGTGCGATCCCTTCTGCGGCTGCTGGCAGAAAGCCCCTTCCTCCACGGGCTTTGGCCTCGGTGCTGCCTGGAAGCTCCTGTGGCAGACACCAAAATTTCTGCTGGTTCCAGTTTTGGAAGCCTTCGGCTCTGGTCCTCGTTGGAGAGGATGGCTGTTTGGTAACTGCACGGGTGGATTTGGCGTGTGTTGCTCAGGCTTCTTCTGAAAGAGCGAGGCAGGTTGAGCAATAAACACCCTCCCGTTCCCTGCTTCCCCAGCCAAGACCTATTTCTGGCGACGGCTGGGGGAGGGCAGTGAGGACCCACAGCTCTGTGCTCCTTCCTCAGTTTTGACTGTGAGAAGAGGGAGAACCAGGTCTGCGCTGCCACGAGACCACCCCGCACGAGGAGGGACGAGCCCATCTTCGCTGCAGATCCCGCAGATGCCCCATTCCCACGCACCCGCTGCCTCCCGCGCTCCCAACCCAAGGCAATTCACTCCCTGCCTTCTCATTAAGATTTAATTTATTGCTGACTATTACTGTGGCTGATCCTCATGCATAGGAGACGGTTTTCCCCTCTCTGATGTGTGGCAGAGATCTGGGCGTCTGTGTCTGTACCGGCCGGGCAGGGGGAAGCGCTGGCTTTGGTAGTGGGGGGGGCTGTTGCTGCTCTTGCACCAGGAACCCCTGGCCTTAAATTCCCCAAGGACTGAAATGCCTTTTCTTTATCAGGCAGATCTCATGAGCTGGGAAGAAAAGCGATGCCTAATCTTAGGGGAAGAGGCTCAACTTGTGCGGTTCATCCTACGCCTAGTGCAGGTGGGCAGATTACTCCTGCCTGCTAACGACAGTCTGTAGGGGCTCAAGGCCGAGTAAAAACCTGCCTCAAATCCTTGGGAGGTTTCCTCAAAATCTAACAGAAGTGGAAACCGAATTCTAGCTTAGTCTGTGCAGTCTATGGCTACTTCTTCCTCTCCCTTGCCAGGCTGTGGCTGTAGCAGGGCACGGGCTGCTGTGGGTATGGTCTTCCTGTAAAAAGCAAGAAGCAGGGATGTTAGCTGTCTTTCAGATTATTGTTGTTTGGGTTTTTGTTTTTTTCCCCTACAACTGTGGCTTTTCAGTTTCTCTGAGCTCCGCGAGGATGAATTTCTCTGTTTCCAGCCCTCACAGCGACTGGGGCTTCCCTCCTCCCTGCATCCAGGGGCTGCTGCTGGGGACTCGTCTTCTCCCAAGCGTTATTAGCATGCCCCGGGCATGGGATGCGGTTGCCATGGCAATGGGATGATTTCGGCTGGCAGCACCAGCAGATAGTACGGGGGCTCCTGGGCCGTGGGCTGAGCCGTAAATGCAGCTCTGGCTGGTGGTGCACACAACTTAAAAATTGCATTTGCCCTTCGCGGGAGCCATACGTCTCGCCGTGCGGCTTTCCTGCCAGCCTGTGCGCGGCCCTCCAGCGCAGTGCCCTTCAGGGGATGGGGCTGTTCGAAGTGGGGATTTCTGTAAAAGCTGCTGCTGAGCAGCACAAAAAAAAAATCCTCTGGATTTGCAAAGACCCCAGGCAGTGGTGATGGCACTTGGCTCTGTTCTTGTCCTCACGGCAGGTCTGGGGCTGGTCTGCGTAGCCTGTTGCCTTCCAGACCTGGTTTGCAAATGGAGAATTAGTGATCTGGGAGGGCATTTGGGGTTTGAGCTGTTTGTACTTAAGAGGTGGCTTTGTTTTCCTTTGACCTTGGTGTGAGTCAGGCAGTGACTTCCAAGAAACTCAGGAAAGGGCTCCGGGATGTGAGCGGTAACTTGGGTAAAACAAGAGACAAGTCTCGGGACTGTCCTCTCGTGCCACTGTAAGCTGAGGTAGTGCACTTACTGGATTAGCACTACTGTTAATTAAGCCCCAGCTCCCCCAGCAGCTGCCTAATGGCACCTGGGTTTGGACAAAAAAAAAAAAAGCCTCTTTCCTGCTGATGGTGTTTGCTGTTGACTGTCGGGCAGGTACCAGCCTCCCTGTAGCCGTAACGTGTGCTGACCCTTCAGAAGGGAAAAGGAGTCATCCCCGGCAGCAGCTGAGGTGCAGCACCCTTTGAGCAAGGGCTTTTAAACGCAAACTCCTTTGACATGTGCTGCCTTGGCCACCAAAGCTTGTTGGCTACTAAGAAGGGGTTTTTGTCATCTTTGCGAGGATGACAAAAGGGCCTGCTTCCCTCAGTGCTGTCTCTTCAAGGTATGAATGCGTTACCCCAGCAGCTAGTGCGATTGCAGCGGCCATTACAGGAGCAGTCTTTGCTAACCAGAGGCCAAGCTGGGCCAGTGAGATTTAGCCCGAGCCCCTCCCTCGCCAACCCCCCAGGCTGTTCATCTCTGCTGGTAGCAGACAGCAGCTGGGGCGGATTTGGTCCCAAGGTGTCTTAGGCTGTTTTGCTGCTTCTAAAATGTCACTCGCCGGCGCAGCTCCGCAGCAGTGGCAGTAGCCAAGCCTTTGCCAAAGTGTCCGGCAGAGAGGTGAGTCAGGATAGCACCCACCCAGACATCCACGCTCCGGTGGCACCGGCTGCCGGGAGGGCAGGAACCGTGGCCAAAACGTTGAGCACTTAAATGAACGGCAAACCCATGCCCAGTTCTGCAGTGCGGTGTCCGTTGCTCCTGGTGAGTGCAGGACCCTCCTGGAGAATCAGACTTGATAAAAGTCTCATTATTGGAGTCTCAATGCAGGAATTTTCTCCGCAGCGAGCCACAGGCAGTAGCTTGGTGAAGTATCTGCCTTGATATTGTATCCCAGTGTAAAGCCTTGACATACCAGTGCCCGAAGGTAGTGGGGAAGGGAGCCTGAACACACAGTATTTAGATCCCCTCTAATCAGATTAATCTAAACAGGGATTAAACTATATCCTTCAAGCAGTTGGTGATCTGCTGTTTGTGTAAAACTGATTCTTGTCCTTTTTGATCTTATTGCTGGAGGTTTGGGGGGGCTGTGGAGGGTTAATTTAGGCTTACTTGGTGTGGGTACGGCTGCATCCGCTGTGCGTGCCCATGTGCTGGTGAAGGATGAGGGCTCATGGCCAGTGCCTGTGGGGTGCTCGTGGGGCGGCTGCCCTCAGATGGGCGGCGTAATTCCCCTCCCTCTGGGACCCTGGTGTTGACTCCCAGCTCCCCTACAACGGCAGGCAGCTGCGACGGTGGTGATGGGACGCGGCAGCAGGTGATGTCCGGCAGGACAGGATCTGGAGTAGGGAGGTGGTGGTGTATTTTTGGGGGGAAGCTGGCTTGGAGGGTGCTGTGGACCCGCAGGGCTGGTGAGGGGAGCAGGCAGCGAGCTGCTGCTTGCTGAGTTATCTTTTCCCCTTTCTGCAAACCACATCTGCATTGTTTGGTTTCTCTGTGGGAGGGGAGGGGGTTCTCTTTATTTTTTTCAGTGAGGCTGAGGCAGCTATTTTTATTCTTGAGTTTCCTGCATTGCTGCTTTACTGAGGTATGCGCTGCTCTTGCGGGTCTGCGGTTGCCTATCTGTCGCTGACCTGCTCCAACAGCACTGCTCTAAGGCCGCGGTTTTCAACCAGACCCCTCCACATGCAGCTGGCTTTCTGCTCATTTACCCTCATTTGACCACACTTCAGTTAGCCTTGGGCAGAGATTCTGATGCTGATTCTGTAAATAAATAATTGCTGATGCTGGAGCACACAAGCTCCCAAAGCAGAGCCCAGGGGCTTCTTAAGACCCACAAAGACCCATTTCGTGTGGTCTGGGAAGGGACAGGAGCTGCAGCTATCCCGTAGTTTGCTGCGTAGTCCTCAGATGAGACCTTGGTTCAGCCACCAGTTGGGCTACGTGGATGGAGATGTGGGAAGAGGAGGCTGCACAGTCTTGAGCTACAGCCCCGAAAATGGGATCAGTGTTGTGCTCAAAGCCTTCAAGATCCCCAGGAGTGAGTGAGACCCCCCCGGCTGCCCTCTGCGAGGAGCTGCAGTCTCTTTTCAGTGGACTGCTTAGCCCTGGTCACCTCTTTCAAGAGCTGCTACAGTGAGAGGACAGTTGGATTGCCTGGCTTTGCAAGAGAATTTATCCAGGTTCTCGCACGTATTTGAGAGTGAAACTGGGCTGCAGCGTGACATGCTGCCCTGACGCCTTGCGTGTTCGGCGTGAACCAGGGATGGTGCTGGTGCTGTCTCTGCCTCCCACCCGCTCTCCTGCACTAGGCAGTAACTTTCCTAAAATCCTGCAATCTGTTTCTGCCACCCAGTTTGGGAGTCCCGCTTGAACTCCTCTGACCCTCCCAAAAGGCAGTTTTCCCCTTCTTGCTCTCTATCTGCATTATAAACCTGAAGTGCTGCCATGGGATGTCTTTGGTTTCTTTGCCATCCCACGAGAGCAGTTACCATCTGTTCAGTGTCAGATTTCCTCTCCGGGCTTTTCCTGGGGAGCGTTGTGCACGGAGGGCTTTGCCTCCACGGCGGCCAGCGCTGAGCAGTCTGGAAACGTTCCTCTTGCAAACTGTTTCCTCTGCACCGTGCGTGGGGCAGATGCAGCGAGGGTCCCTGCCCGGACCGGATCTGGCCGTGGGCGAGAGCATCTTCCGTGATGCAGGACGTGGCTGACCCCGAGCGAAGGACCAGGACCTGAGTGGTAAAGCACCGTGGTGTTGGGACTGACCCTGCTGCTGCTTGGCAGCGTGAGAGACTCTCGCAGTAACTGCTGTTTGGGGTCCGGTCAAGCCCAGCCGGAGGTGCTTGCACACTGAACATACCCTGTTAGAGCAGTGGTTTGCCTCTGGCTGTTTTCCGTGTCTCCTGGAGGTGGGAATGGCTGTGTGAAGTTCACCCATCTGCTTGGATGGGGCTTGTAGCAGCCTCCAGCTTTAGAATTAGATGTGTACTTTCTCCCAGAACCTGAGTTCCTCTAACTGTTAATTCATGTTGTCTGTAGCAAAGGCTGCATGCGCTTTCAGAGACAGCTACATGGCACTTCAGAACAATAGCTGCTGGCTTGTAGCCAGACCACGATGGAGGTCTCCTGCTTTACACTCCCATTCCGGGCATGTCCTAAGGATTCACTAAACGTGTTGAACTGGTGCAGATAAGTAGGGCGCAGACCGTGCCCCAAGATGGGCACGGTTGTGTTGATGTGGTTTATGCCAGGGTTGTGATATTCTGCAGTACCAGGAAACCATAACATGAGGCTTGTGTGGCTGAAACTTCAGTAAAATAAGCAAGTAAAACCACCCTGCTCCCCTCTGTCTCTTCATAGCTGAGACGGTGAAACACTTGGACTAATGTTACCTTGAGGACTGTTTGATGACACATTGAAGATGTGTTAACACCTCTCCAGAAATCAGACAGGCGCAAACCTGGAATGGCTTTGTCCCCTGGGGAAAAAAACCCTCCCCCTCCCCTTTTTTGATAAAAGTGAAGTTTAGCTGAAGTTAGTGTATTGAAAATGGGAGAGAAGCCAGTGAGAAATATGTATCTGCTGGGGAAGGTGTCAGGCGCAGGTGAGCAAGCACAGTGAGAAATCCCAAATGGCCACTGCTAAACCTGCGTGTTGATGCGTCTGCAGCCCCGCTTGTGCTGCCGATCACCGTGACGCTCTGGAGCGGGGCCAAAGCGCTCGGATCTCCTGGGGGCTGCTGGTTGTGTGGGGTGGATGGGAGAGGGCAGCGAGCGTGGTCGTGGCCCATGGGAACAGGGTGCCTGACCATCTCCCTTTTCTCCGCAGACACTACCCGAAGCAGTCCTTCACCATGGTGGCAGACACTCCTGAGAACCTGCGTCTAAAGCAGCAGAGCGAGCTTCAGAGCCAGGTGAGCGCGCAGGTCTCTCCTCGCCCGGGGCTGCTGTACTTTGCCCCGTCGCCTTACGTCCTCCCGTGCTCTGGTGCTTTCCTGCGCCCTCGCACAGAGGAGGGACAGGCGGGTTTGGGGCGTGGGTCCCCCCTGTCTCAGGTCTCACCATCTCAGCTGTGTTTGCTGTTCCCTTCGTCCGTGGCTGCTGGGATCTCCCAGAGGTGGGAAGGGTCCAGCAGGCAGTCCGCCTCTCCCAGTCCATGCCTTGCAGCAGTTTACCTTTTCCCAGCTGACGTCTAGCCACAGGGAAATGGCAAATGACTTTTTTTCCAAAAATCTGGACAGGCGTTGACTCTCTAGGCGAGTATTTCAGGTAAACCCAAATCTTGTAGGGCTTGAAAGCTCTAGCAAGCAGAAATAAACAGATAGAAGGGATAACGACTGGCACAGATAAGGATTTCTTTCTCTAGTGGGAAGAACAGAGCCTGTTTGAGAAGGGTGTTGCCCAGACCTGTCCCGTTTTATGCCCTGAAGGTGTCCCTGGATCAGCAAAAGTCCCCAGCCTTGACGCACCGCTGTGGGCTGAGTTCTTGTCCCGATAACTCCTAATGATGCAGTGGGAACTGGTCCTTTGGGTGGGCCAAGGAACAATCCCTGATTTCCTTCTCTTACTCCAAGACACTAAGAACAGAAATGTGAGCATCAGTCTTGCAGAGAAACAGCTGGAAGGGCAAGGTTGGCACAGAAATGGGCAGCTTGGGTGGGTGACCTTTCTTCGTGGAACTTTGCTCTGCTGAGAGGCTGCGTTGAAGCATCTGAGGCTATGCCCTGAACTGTTGTCATGAGCTTCGATGTCGCAGAACTGCAGACGTGCGTTCAGAGTACGCTGTGCTGGAGGAAAACGCATCCAGCGGCAATTTTGGCTTGAGTCAGCGTCTCGCAGGAGAACACAGGATGTGGCAACTGTTCTGGGAATCTATTTAATTTCTTTTCTTCCTTTGAGAACGGGCAAAAAGACTGCCCAGAGTGGTGTCAGCAAGGCATTTTGGCTCAGCTCAGTGTTGTAACAGTGTTGGTCCTGGGCAGAGGGAGGACAGCATGGGATTTGCCATAGTGTTTTCAGGGTGAACAGTCATTTTTCAGGATCAGTGCACTCCTCTCCCTGCCGTGCTGTGAAGGATGCAGTGACCTTCCTTCTCTTCCCATTAGCCTGAGAGTGTCAGGAGCTGAAAAGCAGATTGCCTGGGAATGCATCCCACTGGAGGAGGAGGAGGAGGGTGAGCCTCAGGACCTCACCTGTTAGATAGAGCTGGTGGTGCCTGTGCAGCCAGCATCGAGTTTTGAAACCTCTGCTTTTGTAAGGTCTCTTCCTCAGAGCAAGTTGCCCAACACCTCCCTGGCTTGCACAAGTGCAGCTTGGCTCAACCTTAGAGCTAGAGCTCAGCCTGGGGCTGGTTTTGTGTTTCATAGAGCGGTTAAGGGGACACGGTTGCTTTTCCGTGGTAACAATCGAGATAATGCTGCACCGAGTGGTCTGGAGTCTCCAGCGCTGTTTTTACAATGAATTCAGGCTCTTCATTAGTTGTCGCTTATTAAAGGAGACCCTGGGGAGGGAGCGTGCTCCACTGCCTGGGCTTTTCTGTAGCTTGCGGGGACTTTCAGCTCCTTGTGGTGTGTGGGAGGGGGCTGGAGGCAAAGCCAGCTGCCTTGCAGGGGAGGGGGTGTCTTTATTCTCTCAAGCCTGCCCCTCCAGAAGTTGATCACTGCAACTCAAATGTCCCTGGGAGAGAAGCAGCCATGCCCAGCTCCTGGTGGTCCCCTGGGCTTTAGGGGCTTGAGCTGGGGTAGCACAGGGCTAGAAGAGCCTTCTGCGCTCTTGGCTGCATGTGAATATGTCAAAAGAGGGGCTGGGGTGCAGGCAGGGTCTTCCAGTCTGCCAGGTGCCAGCACCCCACCTTTTCAGTGCTGGTCTCGTGCTGGGATGAGCTGCGAAGTAGGACTCTGAGCAGGAGGGGGAAGAAGCTGCTGGGGGGGGTGCTGGCCGGGGGGGTGCTGGCGCAGAGGGGCCGGGGAGGGATGCAGGAGCAGTGGGAGGGAGGTGGCGAAGCTGAACCAGGTGGAAACTGCCGGGCTGAAGGGCCTGGAGCCCTAGGGAGGATAGATCCTGAACACACTTCAGATAAGATCTTAATTCCTCTCTGCCTTTGTTCTGCCTACAAAGGGAGTCTCCTATTTTCCAAGTGCCAAACATTTGTATTTCTTGAAGCACTCTAGCTAAAACACTAGCAGCCGCTCTGGTTTATTGACAATCCCTTCTTACTAATTGCAGGAGCTGAGCAAACCCCAGGGGATGAGCACAGGTCGCTTCAGCCCTTCGAGAGCAGGCAGCAGGGTTCAGAGTCTTGCAAATTAACTGGATGAACTGGAGCTGTTAGCTGAGACAAGGAGAGGCTTGTGGAGAAGGGCTCGCTGGCTCCGCTTTGCAGTGATGACAGCTTAGCAGGAAGGCTTCTGCACTACAGTTCGCCAGTTCACGTGCCACCTAAAAAGCACATCCTGGCTAACGCTGCGGGGACAGGCAGAGCTCTACATGCGGGTCTAGTAGTAAAATTACTTGTGGAGTAAGATCAGGGTTATACGTGAACAGTTGCATCTTGCCTTCAAGCTCGTATTTGCCAGCCAGACTCGGCTGTGGCCGAGCCTTTGGTCCTCGGTGCGAGGATTCCCTGAGTCCGTGTCCCTCTGGAGAAGCTGTGGCTGGGAACAGCTGGGAGCTGCAGTAGGAGAAGGGAGATTGCTGGGTCCGAGTCCTCTGCAAGGGATTTCTCTCTAGTGGAGGGTCGTTCCCTGGCGATGGGAGTGATGCTCCCCAGCAGTTTTGCCTGTTTCTCTGGAGCAGAGCTCCTGTGGGGCTGGAGAGCCGCTGTCCTTGTGGGTGACCCTGAGGAGGCTGATCCTGTATTTCCTCCCACCAAAAATACACTGCCTGTCCACCCCGGTGTGACTGGAAAAGCCTGTTGTTCACCGGAGGGTGGGGATGGGGTAGCTGCGTGCTGAGCTGGAGCGGTTTCATGTCGCTCCCGATGCCTCTGCTATTTGTGTCTGCTGAGAAGGCGTCTCCTGTTCCGGTCCCTGGTAGACGCTGGATAATGGTGTCTTGTGTGGCTAAATGAGTCTCCGAAGCGACAGCTTTTACGGCTGCAGCCTTGTCTTACAGCCCACGTGCGGCAAGAAAATTGCAGGTTCTTGTCCTGTGGCTCCTTCTTCAAACTCTTAAAATGGGTGTTTTTGGGCGCAGCCCTTCCTGCCAGAGGGTGGAGGCTCCCGTGGCGTGGGAGGCAGGTACCCGTCTCCTGTCCCTCCTGCAGCCCTGCATCTGTCACCTCGGGGAGCTGCTGTCGGTGATGTCGAGGATGTGGACACCAGGAGAGTTTAATGTGCTTGGGCTGAGAGCTGCAAGGCGTTGTGATGTGTGAAGGGCCGTTCTCGGACTCCCTTTGAATAACGCATGGATGCACGAGTGGTCACGGTCCATCCTGTCACCGCGGGAACATTTCCCCTGGGGAAATTAATTGTGGATCCCATTTTATAATTATTAATAGGGGATGAGGTATGGATATGGCACCGTCTGCATCACTCCGCTCTTTAATACAGTGTGTGGGTGAAAGGCAGCTACGAGCCAGTAGTAGGGCGCGGGTGTGTGGGTTGGCAGGAGTGACGGCTCTCTACAGCCCCTTGCGTGGCGCTGAGCTGGTTCCCAGTGGTACTTGTGTGCCCTGTGAAAGCATGGCGGGATGTACCGAACCATGTATTTCTGTCCCTCTTTATCACCCGGGGTCACCGGCACTCGAGTTTCCGAGGGAGCAAAGGGAGCAGGACCCCGGGAGCGTGGCTGGAGCAAGGATTTGTGCCTCTCTAAAGGCATCCTGTGCTGGGAGTGGGCTTCCCCTATGGCTGGGGGTCACGGGTCACCTTTCCCCACCCAGCGCTGCCTGCCAGATTCCTGCCTGCACAACCCGGTGCCCATATAAGGGCAGGGAGAAGCTGAAAGGCGTCTTGTCTGAATGCTTCCTCTCTCCTTTCCGGCCTTCTGGCTCAGCCCTGGTGATGGCCGCTGCCCGGCAGGACCCGGCCGCTCCTGTGCCGAAGCCAGCAAGGGCCAGGGATCCTGTTAAATTGCAATTCCCCTGTGCTGAGCACAGGGAGAGTGTCTGCCCGGTGGCCTCCCTTGCCTCCTCCGAGCCTTGCCCCGATGCTTATGCCGTGCTCTGATTTCTGTGGCCGGGCGTGCTGGGGTGCAGGAACCCCAGCTAGCTGTGAGCACCAGCCTTGGACAAGCATTTTGGGTTACGCCTGCCCCCAAGTACTAGCATCTTGCCCCATGACTCCAGGATCGGGCCCCTCCCCTGCAGTCAGGCATCCCCGTATGGCAGGGTTTTTAGGGCCAAATTCCTGTATCCTGAAAGTTAGAGGGGTAAAAAAACCAAACAAACCCAAGGAAGATGGAGTGGGGTGGGGCGGGGATTTAGGAGGGCAAAAATACAGAACTTGTCAAAGGAACTGCTTAGCCTTGTGATTAGCTTCTCCCTTGGTGACTCTTTCTAGCCGGGATTTCTTACCGCCCGCCAGCTTGCGCGTTTGCAGCCGCCACGCTGCAGCCCTGCCTGGGGCTGGCTGAGCAGGAGGCTGCCGGGTAAACCCTCTTCTTCCAAGCAGCATCTCCAAGCACAGCGGCAGGGCCAGCGTCCCACGCCCAGGCTGCACAGCTCCCAAGGAAAACAGCCTTTATTGAAAGCAGAGCAGATCAAGGACAAACACAGCCCCTCTGCCCGCCTGTCGCTACGGCTGAGCAAACTGGGGCCGGTGCGCCGCAGAGCAGCTGGTGGGGCTGAGTCAGCCCCTCCTGATCCGCTGTCCGGGTGTGTGTCATAGGTTTTATGTCGCAGCTCTGTTAACCTTTGGTTCCTCGTACCCGACGGTTAACACCTCGAGGCTGTTCCTTCCTAGCTGGTGATGTTCAAGCTATGTTCTTTACCCCAGCCAGCAAAAGTGGTTGGGTTTTTTTTGGTTTTTGTTTTCTTTTTTTCTCCTCTCCCTCTTACCGCTTCAAGCAAACAGCGACTTCTGCCTTGAAATTGGTCTCTTGTGTTCCTCTGATGTGCTTTGGCATCTTGGTTGTAATAATATCCTCCCAGGGTGGACTTTGCAGCCTGGTTCATTAAGCCTTTGCTTTCTCATGTCACAGCAGAGTTAGCAATCGAATGTGACTCATAGTTCATACCATCTATCTAAGGGTGTCTGTGATACCCCATGGCTGTGAAGAAGGGGTAGGGGCTCTGACATGATTCCAAAGCTTGCGTTCCTCCTGCTTTGCAAGACAGGAGGAGGAAATGTGTTTGCAAGCGGAGCACCGAGCTCTGGGGTATCTTCACCACTGTAACCCATGCAGCCAGCGGCAAGCTCTCCTGTGTGCCTGCCGGTGCCCACTGCAGAGCTGGTGTCTGGCATCCCCTCCTGCTCCAGACAAACCCCTCTGAGCCGCAGGCGCCGTGGCCCCTGAGCCACCCCAGCCTCCGGGCAGGGCCAGCTGGGGTGTGGGATGCGCGGCGCTGGCCTGAGCCTGCAGCCCCGCTGCAAAATGCAAACCATGGCGTCTCATTTTCCCCTGGAAATCTCGTTTCCTTGTGTTGTTCTGGACCAGAGAAGGGGCAGGACCTGCTCCGTGATGTGCTGCGTGCCCGCAGCCCTGGCTGGCTCCAGCACTGGAGGTGTCTGACCTGGGCACGTCAGCGTAGCCCAGATGCTGCCTGCCCCTGCCTGCTGTGCCAGGTCCCGCGCTGGAGGCAGGCAAGGCCGTGGGAGAGCCCAGATGGCAGCAGAGGTGTGTCTTGGCTTCTCTAGAAAATATTATAAAATGTTTGGCAGCCTTTCCTGAAAGGTGTTTCCAGGCCCAGCTGGACATCCTGTCTGGATGGGAGGCGAATATGTGAGGTCTGAAGGAGTGTCTCTGTAGGAGTGTGTGTTGGGGAGAAATCAGCTTTATCCTGCCTCCCCCGCCATGCTGCCGGTTCTCTGCCTCCGAGATTTATCTTGGCACGGCACGTGAGCGCGGCGCCAATCTGCAAGCACAACCCTCATCCTGCAAGCTCTTTCTTTGTGGGGGCAGCCCAGCTTCCCGACCGTCAGTCTGGCAGGCTGCCGTCCGGCTGCGGGACGGGAAGGGTTACGGGAAGCTGCCTGTGCTGGCCAGACGCGTTGGGTGTCTGGCCCCTGTGCTTGGGTGAGCGTTTCCCTGCTCCAGCTTGGGGAGTGATGCATCGGCTGCTCTCCCAGCCTGCTCCATCAAAGGCAGCTCCTGCTCCGCTTCTCCCACTGCCCCCCCTGCCTGCAGCCTCCCCCCCTAGCCCGAGGGGGCGAGCGTCGGCCCCACGTTGCGCACACAGAACCGGGCTGCTGCGTCTGTCCGTGCGAGTTGCGTGGGTGCCCAGAGGTTTGATCCGCTCGCGTGAGAAGCTGTGGTGGTGACCTTTTCATTTTAGCGACAACGTACAACTGTCTGCAGTGCACAAGGCGAGCTCCGGGGAGGTGAATCCCTGGAAAGGGCAGCTTTGGCTGCACGCTTGTAGGCAGCCACTGGACAGAGCCCCTTAAGGCTCTTTCCTCCGTAAATGGGCAGGGGCAGCTCCTGACAGCCATCGGTGCAGGGCCAGATCCCCACAGGGAGGATGGAGGAGGTCACGGAGTCTCTCTGCACATCCACTTCCCCCGCTGCCATGAAAATGAGGTGTCTTTCTGGCTGCTTGGATCTGAAAGTCGGCAAAGCTGCTGTGCTGGAGCCGGCCAGGCAGCTGGGTGCTGTTTCCTTCCCTCTTGGAGCCATCGAGTCAGCGGTTGGGTTTCAGCTTCTGCAGAAGCTGCTTCTGCTTCTGTGTGACTTGGGTGGGAGCAGCAGTCCTGCGCAGAGCGGGGCCAGCTGGGACCGGGGACTGGGACCAGCAACCCCCCGAGCCAAGGCTGCCGAGGGCTGGGGAGCACATCTGGGCTGTGGCTCTGTGCTGTGTTAGCTCCCTGCTGGGAGAGCTGGAAACCCCAGCCTTAAAGCTGTGTAGAGCTGTATTTAAAAAAAAAAAAAAAAAAAAAAAGGGGACAAAGAAAAGAAAACTGGGACTTTTCAGCTCCTGGGTGTGACGGGGAGGGATGCTGATGTCAGTGTCCGGCAAACACAAATGAGGATGCTTGTGTTCTGCCAGTTTCCACCCTCCAAACTCTCCTTTCGTTATGGTCTTCTGGGTGTATTCCTTCCTAGAGGCGGCTAAACGCCCCCTGACACAGAAACGCTTTTGTATGGGTGTAGCTTGTAAAATTCTCAGGGGTCTCAAGCAGGCAGCTTGCCATGGGTCAGCTGCTCCGTAGTACGTGACTTAGGCGCGCTGGTAGCCCACAGGAAATTCAGAGTAAATCTGAGTTACCCCAGGCCCTGCTGAAAGAGAAACAAGATCAGCAGATGCATAGGAAGTTTGTGTGTTTCAGCTCTTGGCAGTACCTCATTTTGCTATTACTGGGTACCTTAGGGGGTCTCCCGAGCAAGGCAGAGGCTCTGTTAGAAGCTGCTGCATCTCATGAAGCACGTGGGTCACGGTGAGGATCTGTTGCCGAATCCAGCTGCTGCGCACGCCAGCTTTCCCCTGTGTTTAAATCTGTTTTTTTTTCTTTGTACTCAGATTCGCTACAAGGAGGAGTTCGAAAAGAACAAGGGGAAAGGCTTCAGCGTGGTGGCTGACACCCCGGAGCTGCAGAGAATCAAAAAGACTCAGGATCAGATCAGCAACGTGAGTAGCTTCTAATCTCTGCATGTGATATTGCCGTGACCTTCCTCCCGCCGGAGCAGGCTGGGGGGGGCTCTGCCCGCACAGCCAGGAGCAGACCCGCACTCTGACGGCTGCTAACAAGCACTTGAGGTTGCAGCATCTTGAAAGCCTGGCAGCGTTAATTCTCCAACCCGTTTGCCTGGGCATCCCCGACCCCCTTGCACCGCTCCCAGCTCCTCCGTGCTGGCAGATGCTGCAGCCGGATCCAGAGGGGTATCAGAGTCCTTCACGTCTCCCAAGGTGCTCAAGGCCGCGTTGACTGCGAGAAGGGGGAGCCACGGAGAGTGGCATTTGGTGGGGGCAAACGTGGACCAGGGCAGTCCCATCCACCCCTGGTTGTCACCGTAACCCACAGCACGGGCAGCACTGGGACGGTCTGGGCTCGCTGGGGTCAGCCCCGCGCTGCTCCCTCTGACGGACTCCAGTCCCTCTTGTGCTCTCTCTGGCTTGTGTTTGCGTGTGGAAACCCTGGCCAAAGGCACACCTCTTCCTCCTGTCCCTTTGCAGCTGTGACTGTCCTCTGCCAGGCTCCGCTTGCCTTGACCCCTCCTGACTCCTGCAAAGCCCTTTCCAGCCATCCGGCTGTCAGGAGCGCTTGCTGCAGCTGCTGCTGCTGCTCTTGGTTTGTGCCGAGGCTGCCCACAGTCCCCAGGGTCCCACCACCTGCTTGTCCCCAGCCCCGGGGGTAGGACGGGCACCGTCAGCCGCTTTCCTACCTACAGCCCACATCTTGCAGTGGCTGCCGCACCAGAGCAGCCTTGTGGGGAGCTCCTCAAGGCCCCATGGGCACGCATGGCTTCCGTCCTGCCGTCATCCTGCCTCTACACTGACGGGGAGGGGTTCCTGGGGGCTGCACAGCAGCGTCTCCATCCTCCCTTGACCTTCTGGAAGGGGAGCTCTGTCCTGTGTCTACAAGAAACCCAGCTCTTCCATTTCTGAAAGTTATATTAAAAACCATGCCCAGGTTCCGCGGCAGCTGGCCTGGCAGCTCCTGCTTCACCCAGCAGCCGCCGTCCATAGCCAGGTGCTGGTGGTGCGGTGCGTGGCAGACGTGGACGTCTGTGTGTTGCCATGGCGAACGAGGAAGATGCACACTCGCACGTATAGCTGCGGCACCGGGTGCGGCAGACGTGGGGTATATCTGTCCCCTGCCCAAACCTGACCCTGCGCTCCCAGGCGTCGTGGCATGGGAGCCCGCAGTAGCATCTGCCTTCAGCAGAACGCAGGGAGTTAATTAACCTTTAGCCGCTAGTGAGAGTCATGCGTATTCCTTATCAAATGCCCAGGAGCTGTTGCGAAACCCTGGGAAGGCTGGCTTCTCCCTGACCAGTAAACCTGCCCCTGGAGCACAGCTTTGCATGAGAAACCTCTCGGCTGTCCACTCGACAAGCAGCTTCTGTGAGCGCCTTTCCTGCTTCGAGCTCTGCAGTGCCCTGAGCTGCTCTCGCGTCTCTGTCGTGCGCCCGCAGTGGGAGCTTGAACACAGGCAGGAGCTCACACGTGTACACAAACAGGAGCATTCCCAGCAGGGCGGGAGGAGGTGGTTTATTCCCTTTTCTTCTGATCCCATTGTGCAGTTCTCTGGCAGGTACTGATCTTTCCTGGGGGAGCGGCCGGGTGTTACCTGCACACCGAACCCCAGGACAGCCAGGGCTGGGGAAGGCTTCCCGCTTGGGAAATGGACCTGGCTGGAAGATTTTTCCCTGGGGGCAGCTTCTTGGTGGGGCTCTGAGCTGGCAGGAGATGAGCACAGCTTCCCCGCCATGGAGCGGGGCTGTGGTCTTTGTTACAGAAAGCACCGCTCTTTTGAGAGAGTATCTGTGGAGGTTTGGGGGCATTAAATAACACAGCAGAGAGATGAGACCAGCCCATGTCCCTCTGCTCAGCCACCTTCACCCTCTCTCAGCCATGGTAGCAGTTTTCAGTGGCTTCCCCGTGGGCATCTGGCTGCCTGCCTGGGGTTGCAGTGACCCACTTAATGAAGACGCAGAACCAAACCCCCTCCCTGCAGAAAGCCTGGCTCAGCAGGCTGCGTTTCATGCCCAAGGGTGCAGCTGGACAGGCACACGGGCAGCAAAGGGGGCTGCCCCGCACGGCAGCGCGCGCGCTGGGGCACGAACGCCTCCGCAGCACAGATGTGCCCCCCACCGCCACCCTCGGTGCAGGGTGCCGATACGGTCCTGCGCGTGGGGAAACCCTCCTGGCAGTGGAGCTGTGCAAAGCCTGAGCCTCTGACCGCCGGGAAATGCTGTCCCTGCTCAGGCTCGCTGCGGCGGCTGGGGGAGCAGGGTGCTCCCCTGGGGTGCTCTCCTTCCCGGGAGGGTGGCTTTGCTCCAGGCTCTGCCTCCTGCCTGTGCAGAGAGCCTGCTGTAGTGCCCTTCTGTAAATAACTGTTTAACCAGCAGACAAATGGGCTCCAGGTGCTTTCCGATGGCAATGCATTCATTAACACAAGTGGCTATTAATTTTTACACCCACGCCCAGGCAGTTGGGTTAACCCTTCCCTCCTGCCCGCTGCAGGGGGGGGCCCTCTGTGGTGGTTGCAGGGGAAGGCTTAGTCCAATGCAGCTGGTGTGTTTGGTGAGATCTGCTTTGAGTCTCCTTCAGTGAAACCCCCCGAGGCACTCTCACGCTTCACTTGAAGAGAGATCCGGGGGTAGATTTTGGAGCTGTACCTCCACGGCGCCCGCTGTACTTGGCCATGGGCTGGGGAGTTGCACACTGAACTCGGCGTGTGCAGGGGGGGCTTCCTGAAGGTGTTTTTGCTCCGTGCTCCTGGAGCCTGGGGGCTTGGGAGCCTGGTCTTGAATCTCACCCACACCTGAAAAAATTGCGCATCCCACCCACAGGACACTTAAACCTCCTCCTTTCTGTGCCACGGACTGGTCTGAGCAAATGTCCCTGTGGCCTGGGAAGACGTGGGGGAAGAAGCCCCCTCGGACTGCCAGGGAGGCTGCGAGATGGTGGATGCTGAGTCCTTGGTAGCAAAAAGAAAGGAGCTGGGCCAAGATGAAGGGTGTTCCTGGCGCTGAAGGGCTGCGGGAGCTGCCGCAAGTGCTGGGGCTGGGCTCAGCTTTGCGGAACGTGCCACAGGGCTGTTCCTGGCTGCGCACTGATCTCTCCTTCCTCTCTTGTCGCTGTAGATAAAATACCATGAAGAGTTTGAGAGGAGCAGGATGGGCCCAAGTCCCAGCGAGGGCGCTGAGCTGGAGCGCAGGAACTCCCAGGAGAGCACCAATTACCGGAGACCCACAGAGCAACAGCATCAGCCGTCTCATCACATCCAACCCAGCAACCCAGGTAAGGCGGGGGGCTGCCGGCGTTGCAGCCTGCCCCGGTGCATGGCCCTGTGTTTGCTGGGGCAGCAGCCGGCTCTTCTTTGCGAGGGGCTTTGCAGCGTCCCCCACGTCCCAGCAGCAGCTCTGGCTAACGGAGCTGTCTTTCCTCCCCCAGGCTACCAGCAGCAGCAGCCGTCATCCCAGTCCTACGGCTACAAGGAGCCTGCGGCACCAGCCTCTACGCAGCGCAACGCTCCTTCTGGAGGGGGGGTGAGTACAGCCCAAGGGCTCCCAGCGCCCACCCCAAAACCAGGCCTGTGGTTTCCACCCCCCGAGGGTCAGGGTTCGCTCCACTTGCTCCCCATCGCTGTGCAGGGGAAGAGCAGTTTTTGAAGGGGCTGGTGGGTGTAATGTTGGGTGCCCGGGTTCTGCTTGGCACAGCTATCGCTGGCACCAGCGTCCCTGGGTGGTGCTCAGTAAGAACCTCCTGGATCCGGCACGGCTCTTGCCTGGGGCTGGGCACGGCTCCTTGCCCCGGTACCCCTCCGTGGGTGGCAGCTCTGCCCGTCTGGGGCAGAGCATGGGGAGGGTCTGTGCCTGCTGACCCCTCTCTCTCCACAGAAGCGTTTCCGCGCCGTCTACGATTACAACGCGGCTGACGAAGACGAAGTCTCCTTCCAGGACGGCGACACCATCATCAACGTGCAGCAGATCGATGACGGATGGATGTACGGCACGGTGGAGCGCACGGGCGACACGGGCATGCTCCCCGCCAACTACGTGGAGGCCATCTGAGCCACGGGAGGGGACGGGGCGCGTGGCTGACAGCCGAGCCCCCAGCCCGCGCCGGCCCCCATGTGCGTGTGTGTATGTGTGTGTGTGCGTCTCTCTGCCCCAGCATCCCTTATCCCGTGTGCTCTGGCATCATCTGCCAGAGCCATGTCCTGACATCTCGGTTACTCTGTGTTTTTGCAGCTGCCTCCAGTTTCTCTTGCCAATTTAGCTTTCTTCTAGCTCTGTCGGGACTGAGGGACTGTCTGCAAGGGATGTTGGGGGCTTGAGAGACCAAGCCGCCACAGCTTTCCTTCTCCTTCGGTCTCCCTCCTCCCTAGCCCTCCCAGGCACTCCAGCACTCCCTGGCCAGGGGAAGCAGCCGGAGTTGCTGGGACCCCGGCAAAGGGAGAAGGAGACCATCTGTTAGGACCAAATTCCCCCCGCTCTGGCGGGGGTGGGCAGAGGGCAGCGGTGTCTGCGTGGACGAGGCGAGGGATGCTGGTCCCCAGGGCTGCCCTGGGCTGACCGGAGGGATGGGCTGGCAGCCCCCACCCTGCACCGCTCTGGCTTGTCCTGTGGCTTCTCCCGGTTCCTCCGTGCGGTGTTTCCATTCAGTCTTTGCTCCCTTCAGTCCTCAAAACAGAATAACGTCGGTAGTTAAAATCTTAAACAAAATCTTTCTTTCTCCTTGGGATTCAGAGTGGCTGCTCCGGACAGCCCTGGAGGCGGCTCTTGCTGCGTCGGCCTTGGGCTCTGGCTGCCTTGTTCCACCTCCCCGGTCCCTCCGGGGCCGAGCCAGGGCTGTGCAGGGTAAAGGAGTAGCCGCAGCATTGCTTCGCCTGGAGGCTGCTGCTCCCGCTCGAGGGCCGGAGCGGGGCTGGGCTCCCCGCTCCTCTGTGCTGGGGGGGAGCGCTGCGACACCGAGACCTCGTGTCCCCCCTGCAGCTCCGGCTTTCTTTCTTTGGGCCAGAGTCTGGGGGTCCCCTGGGCCCCGCGTGCCAGGGCAGCCTCTTCCTCTTAGCAGTGGTCGCTCCCCAAATTCACCCAGAATCTTCCTGGTTTTCTCTTGCTGCTGCTGGGCTTTTGGGACCCTCCTGAGCCCTCCACCTGCTGGGTAGATGGTCTGGGGAGCCGGCAGGATCAGCCCCCATCCCTGTGCCTCTTCTGAGCCAGGTGTGAAGGATCCTCCCCCTCTGCCACTGTGCTGGGGACAGTCACCCAGGACTGTCCCCTCTGGCAGCTCCGTCTTGAGTGGCAGAGACCAGGGTTTGGCACCACCAGCCACCCTGCACCTCTCACTGGTCCCCGGCAGCGGTGGCTTTTGGGGCCACCGCTGACTTGGGGTGACGTCATGGACCAAAATCTCAAAGCACATCCCTGTGCCCTTCTCTTTTGGGCTCCGAAGCTCCTGGAGCTGGGCAGGGGCAGGTATAACTGGAAGCCTGCGTGAAGAGGGCAGGAGCAGGATGCTCTTCTCCCGGGTCACGGAAGCCAAACATCGGGGCAGGGGTGATGCCTTCGCGCTGCCTCCAGCACTCTTGCTGCCCCATGCCTCCTCACAGCCCCGGCTCGGCCCGGACCGTGGGGACTGGGCAGCTGGAGGGGACCGTCCCCTTGCCAGGCTGCTCGGGGCTTTGGCTGCGCTGCACCGCGGGGCTGGGGTGCTTCCAAGGAGAAGCTGCCGCCTCTGCTATTCCCAAAGGAAAAGAGGGAATCTAGGGACCAAAGCGGCTGAGTTGAGACGTTCCTTGGCTTTATCTGGGGACATGTCCTTGGGGATGGTCTCACGGAGTGGGAGAGGATCCCACCGCCTCACACTTGCAGTCCCCTTTCTCAAAGCACACGGGGCTGCAGGGCTGGTTCGTGGACAGTGCTGGGGTTGGGGTGACCGGAGTCAGGGGCTGCTGGAGCAAATGCTGTTTTGGCGGGGAGGGGGTTCCTGGCAGGGTAGAGACCCGCTGGGAAGCCGAGAGCCGGGGAGAGGGGAGCGTTTTGCTCCTGGCTCATTCCCCAGCCAGCTGCAATGGGAGGGGGGAAGAATGACGGGGACTCCTGGCACTGTCGTCCCCTCGGGGTGAAAACGGGACCCCAGAAGCAGCCAGGATGGGCTTTACGGGATGGGAATCCCAGTTGGTGCTAAAACAAGCGAGCACAAGAGCAGGGAGAGGGGGTGGCTGGGCAGGGAGGGAGTCTGCATCTCCCTGCTAATCCTCTTAATCACGTTCTTGTCTGGGAATGGGGGGGGAGTATCAATGTGAATAAACCGTTTTTTAATGGACCAAATAACACAGGCAATTATGTTTTGGTATACGGACCTTTTTTTAATGCTACCTTGAAACCATTGTCCTAATTCTTCCCTCCCATGCCTTGCCCCTTCTCCCCTGCCATGGGAAACAAACCTCTTACTGCTTGATTTCTGCCTTTTCTCTCAACTTATGCACTTTTTTGCCTTTTTTCATAGCTGAAAAGCACCTAAACCTGTATTTAAAATAAATAAATAAATAAAATAGTAAAAAAAAAAGAAAAATTAAAAGCTAAATTGCTTCTCATCACATGTAAAATAGACCTCGTCCATCCCACCTTCCCTGGTTGCGTCTCAGTGCTGAGCTTAGAACGTGTTTTCTTCCGGATCCGTCGCTTGATTGGGGTTTGTCCTTGTGTACTCCTTCCCGTCGGGTTGAGCACCCACCAATAAAAAATGTTATTTGGCCTTTTTAACCAAACCATCGAATGGAACAAACCGACCGATTCTCTTCCCGGTTTACTCGAATTAAAAATAAAAGTATAATTTTTACCTGCCGATTGTGCTGGGTTTGATTGTGGTCGCTTTTCTGGCCATTTTCCTCCTCCCTTGGGACACAGTGGGGTTCTCCGGTCCAGGGGAGGCTGCCAGAGTCGGGGTCCTCATCTCTGCCTGGCTCCCCTGGGAGTGGGAAACGCTGGCATCCCTGAGAACCAACCTGCGATGCAGCTTCTTGGCTCATCCCTTGCTCTTAGCATGGCCTGAAGCCGAGGGATGCACTTGAAGCGTTCGGAGCCCCGCTGCAGCGTGGCTGGCCGATGTGTTGCGGCCACCAGGTACCATGGAGCCCTGGGAAATCAGCCTCGAAATTCAGCCGTGAGCCACACTGGAGAAACGGTCGTAGAGAGCGGGGTGGAGGCATGGGCGATGCCTCCCTGCTCGCTGACCCGCTTCGGGGTCCTGCTCTCGGAGACCAAACGCAGGTTACAACGTGGGTCTGGGACCTGCTGGGGTTCAGGTGTGCCGGTGGCTGCTCCGGGGCCCAGACCCCCCCAGGGAAATGGTCAGCTCTGCCGTGGGCAGCGCAGCGTGGGCACCAGGTCCCGGCTTCGCCTGACCTCTCTGGGAACGCAGCACTGCAACAGCCGGGTCCTCCAGACCCCAGCCAGCCCTTGTGCTCAGAGAGCAGCTGGCGACGGCTTAGCTTGGCCGCTGCAGCCACCTCAAGGTGGGATTTTCGGCAATTACAGTGTTCAGCAATGGGAAAAGAAAATCTTGAAGGTGTGTGGAGAAGGATGTTATTTGCATCAACAGCGCTAGCCAAAAAAATTAAAACAAAAAAGCTCCATGGCTGTTGCTGCTCACTTAAAGCCATATTGCTTTAAATTGTACTGAAGCAAGTGGTGTGGCACTGAAAGCAAAGGATGCTGCAGTACCCCAGGAGTACCAGACTCTGAAAGGTGACAGTTCAGAGCAGTCCTGACTGATCGACGTGGCTTTGCGATGGCCAAAGCTCATTTTTGCTTCTTTCCCCATAGGGTGGGCCCTTTTCCAGCTGCAAACGGGGATTTGCATCACCATAAGCACGCCTGTGAACTGGGCAGCAGTTTGGGGAGGAAGAAGCAGGGGCAAAGCAACCCTCCCGCGGGCAGACGGTGCCTCCCAGGAGCCCCTGCTTGCGCTCCTCCGCCCGTGCGAGGCTGAAGGCCCGTCTGACCGCCTGTGTTTATCCCTTTATTTTCCGCCTGCCTGCTGGAAAGCGGCTCTGTCAGCTCCGGCATCATCTCTCCATCCTGAGCAGAGCGAGCCGTGCTCCGGCTGGGAGGGGAGGACGCAGCGGCTGAGCCGCAGGGGCTGGCGAGCGAAGCGGCGGCTCTCTGCCGAGCATCCCCTTTCCACGCCGCGCAGGGAGCCCAGCAGCCCCTGCCCCACCGCCTCCTCACTCACCATGCTGGATATTTTCATCCTGATGTTTTTTGCCATCATCGGCCTGGTGATCCTCTCCTACATCATTTACATGCTCTAGAGCGATGCTGGGGAAGATGCGGCTCAGCATCAGCCTCGCAATCGAAGCATCATCCAGGTGAGCCGGCCGCTCCTCGTCCCACCAGGCTTTAACTTCTGGGAAGAAAGGTCTGCGGGGAGCAGGGGGAGAGGGGGTAGTTTTGGTTTTAATGCTGTTTGTCTTTGGCTGCTGCTCCCTCTGCCTGGCCGAGGCAGCCGAGCTGTTTCCTGCTCAGGGCTGGAAGGAGGGCACCAGGGTTTATTTTATAAAGCAGGCCACCTCGCCGGCTGAAATGTGCACCGGCTATTGTGCGGCTGCTGGTTTCTCCCTGCTGGGTTTATCAGCCCCTTCCCGTCTGGAAAAGCTGCTCTCTGCCTTTTATAGTGCTGCAGCATGAACTTGTGGCTTTTGTTCCCAAGAGGGAGAGAAATAAAACAGCTTAGGAGAGAAGCCAGAAGGGATCCCGGTTGCATCATTTTAAGAGAGGCAAAGGGGGGGGGGGGTGTGTCTCAGCGCCTCTGCCCCCACCCCGGGGCTGGGGAAAGGTGGGGGCTGCTGCCGCTGCCTGTGCTGGCACACGCTGCCATTGCCACCCGTCACCATTTCGGGGTCTCCCACAGCTCTCCGGCCCGGCTCAGACAAGCCTCTCCTTTCTCTTCCACAGCCGCGCCTGGTCTGTCTCCCTCGGAGCCTTCTGGAAAAGCATTAACCCTCTGCGAGCAACCGGCTGCCCAACGCGGAGCAAGGAGCCGCGCGGGGTCGGCACCGGCGTTGTGGGGGGAGCCGAGCAAGCGTGGCCGAGTGAGGCGAAGGAGGGAAATGGGGTGGCAGGGGAGAGGGCTGCGAGGTGACGTCCTGCTGCCGAGACGTGGGTTGTTCCTGGTGACGCACGTAGCGTCCTGGGGGGGTGCGAAGGGTCCTGCCCCCGCCATGTGGCTTAGCCCCTTGGGATGAGCACTTCCGCGGTTGGTCGTTTGGGTTTAATTTTAGAAAAGCACTTATATTTTTAATGAAAAATATTCAAGGAAATGAAATAAAGAGAGGAATGTCACAGGAGAGTGAACACGTCTGCTGGTGTTGACTCTGCTGAAACGCATCCCCGTGCATCGACTGCAGGGCTGGGGCGCACACAGCTCCAGGATCAAACCTCGCTTCTGCGAAGAGATGCAGGGCACCCTGCGAGCCCCGAGAAGGACGAGATATTGGCAAGCCATGCCGAGACACCTCTGTGTTCCCCAGCACGAGCAGCAGCTGCTGTGGAGGGGTCCCTGACCCAGGCACTGTGGGGTCCCAACCAGGCTCTCCCCTCCTTGGAGGGTGCCCGAGCCTCTGAGCCGTGGTTCACCCTCACCCAGGTCCCCTCCCCTGTGGTCAGGGAAGCTCCGGGAGGTCTCAGTTAATCTCAGCATAGAAAAAGGAACATTTTTAATATGATGGAAATTTCCGTAGAATGGAAAGAACATTTCAGAGCTTAATTTCCCCCAGCCTGGAGAGGTCTGGGAAGGTATTTGGGGCATCAGGAGGATTTTTCCTGTCCTTTCATGAAGCCCTGCCCTTACGCTGTTGGTCACGCGCAATGCCATTTTCAGACTGAAAAATTCATCCTCCTAGAAGACAAAATTTTCATATGCCTGGTCTCTCCCAGGAATATTTTTTTTTCTAAGCAATAAACACCCGAAATATCTGTAATGGGAAAAACTACTCATGCCCCATTAATTAACCATGGCACCATCACACGAGTGGATGCGAGTGAACAGGGTCCAGGGAGCGCAGGGGCCGTGCAGGCACTGCTGGGGTACGCTGGAATTGGTTAGTAAGACTTTCAGAAGATGGTATTTACAGAAAAAAGAGGGATTTCAGAGTCTGGGAATGCTGGATGCGGTTAGTGTTGCCAGCTGAATACCTGACACTGCAATTTCCTGTTAGTAAAACTCCCGAGAGAAACACAAAGTTGGTGACTTTGCTCCCGAGCATGTTCTCCATGCACCAGCCGCGGCCCCAGCTCCCCAGGCTGGTCCCTCACCGCTGAGCCCTGGAGATGCAGAAAGGCTTCTCCTCGCTCCACCACCAAATATAGTCGAAAATCAGAAGCTTGAAATATTCTGGGAGGAATGTCTTCAAGCATAAGTCATGTTCTCAATAACCTCCGCTTTGTGAATCTGTATCTGATGTCAACATCTGCAGTGATTAAGAGAGAGTAAGTAACGAAGAATGCATGGAATGGAAACTCAGCTGAGTGTGAAACCAGGAAGAAGAATTTTCTCTCACTCCGAACGCGCCTCTCCCCTCGGAAGGCCTTACAAACCCACCAGCCATGCGTAACAATCCCTTCCTCCATGCCCCAAACCAGCCAGCTCCGCACTGGAAGGTGAAGTGACCCAGCCCAGCAGCTGAGGACTGCAAAGGGATTGAAACCGCCAGGCAGGAGAGGTGATTGCAGACTGACAAACAGCCGCAGCGGACAGGGACAGCTTTTTAGCAGAGGGGATATGGTGCTCTGCAGCTCAACTTGCAGTCAGGCTGCAGCCCTGCTCTGAAAAGGACTACACTGGCACAGGCGGAATTTTGCTTCTCATCCTGGGAGGGTTTTATCGACTCCCTACGGCAGCTGTTAAAATTTGGCAGCAGAAGAATAAGCACCGTTTTCCCAAGTATCACTGTCCCAGCTCCTCTGGCGCACGGTGCTGCCCGGGGGCTCCCCACCTGGACGCCATTAGCCCAGCGGTGTTTAATTGCGAGAGCCGATCAGAGGGTGATATTGGAAAAGGAGGCTGCAAGGCTGGTGTCACTTTCCAGTTCAAACAAAACTGGTTTGGGAAGTACCGCTTCGGTGGGTTTGAGCTTTGATCCTTTGGGGAGGAAAGTCCTCATCTGGTGGAAATGCCAGCGTACAGACGAATGCTGCAAAAGCTAACGCCGACCAGTTGCTGAGGCACTGTGTGTGTACAAAAAAGAGCAGTTAATAATAATTAATAATGCCATCAATATTTCACAATTGGCAGCCGCATAAAACTTGCATTCCTGGAGGATCTGCTGTGAGAGCGAGCTAGTGCCGGCAGAGCTGACATTTCATCTTTGTTGACTGCTGCCAGTGAATCAAAGAACTTACTTTTCCTGTATCGCTGCGCTCGCATAATGGCATCCCTTGTGATGGGCTGTAATTTATTGCCACTGTGTCCTCGGTCCCGGGAGATGAGAGAGGCACTGGCAGAGAAGCTCCGCCAGCCCGGTGGTGCTTTGTGTCGCAGCACGGCGACGCCACGTTAGACACCAGAAATACAATGGAGCGAGAAGACGCGGTGGTTCGAGGCTCCGCTCCATTATTCTGGATTCCATCTATTGAGGTTATTTATTGGTAGCGATTCCTGCGTATAAAGGGAGGGACAGCTAACGATCTGGGCTGTAGCATTCCGCCTCAGCAGCCTCTTGGCTGCGTTTCCCTGTCACTGTACACACCGCAAGTCTGTTTTCTCCTCGTATTTTGAGTTCATTAGTGATCAGTCTGGAGGCATTCAGTTCACTGACTAGATATCAGAGAGTGTTGCATTTTGCTTACTTCAGAAATAATACGTAGTTGCAGCACAACTGCAGTATTGCAGCGTGCTCTTAACTATAACCTTCAAAGAGGGAGAAAAAAGGGACGTTAGAAGCAGTTGCTATCAGACACTCCTCTCAGGGAAGGTTTCACCTCTGCCATCTACCGGCACGCTGCAAAGATCCTCAGCAAATTTATATCCCCTATCCGCTCCTTAATGTAGTCAAATCCTGCCTGTAATTGTATATTCAATAAATGTCGCAAGATTTTTTAACATGCAAACTTCCGAGCAAATCATCGCAGAGCTGTTGTCAGCTCATTACTGATGAAATCAAGTGGGGGCAGCTGAGATAAATTGGTACCACTTTAGCTGTTTCCAGCAGTTGAAGACTGGCTTTCGAAGTGAAACATGGGGCCCTGCAGCTAAAGTCTGGTCCTGAAGGACCACTAAAACGTTTGGAAAGTGATTCAGGTGGAGAAGGTGGCTACTTAATAATACGAAGAAAACAGCCGTGTTGTAAGCAACGCACAGTAGAGTAAGTGCTTTTTATTATGCGTTACACATTTTTATTTTGAAGGCAATGTGGCATAAAATCAAAACCTTTTATAAGTAGCAAACATTTGTATGCTTTAATGAAACAGTGATCTTAGCCTATGTGCATTTAACATGTGTCTTCAACTTTGCTAAGTCCTATAAAGGCAAATACTCTTTAACAGTTCAGTTATCACACTAGGCAGGGAGAGGGATTTGGAGTTTCTTCTGCTTTATGGTTAAAAGGCACCTGTAGTTTGAGGGGATAAAATTGCCTTGCTTGATTAAAGCAGTTAAATTGCTTTCAGAAATCACCTCTTTCTGCTAAAAGTGAATGTATAATCTATGGAGCACTTCTGCCACCGAATGTAAGAGTTAGTGAGAGAGACCCTGGCAAACTGGAAAAATGTGACTGTGCTTCTCTAATTATGTCTGTCTCTTTCTCCTCCGATTCCCAAGAGAAAACAAAATTAAAAGATCAAAATGTTTTCGGTTCTGAACTAAGATAACATTCTTCAATTTGTGTATGCACATCAAATATGAAAACCATGTCATTTTTATTGTGTATGCAAACATACACAGTGGGAAAAGAATGCAGTTCGTGTTCCCAAACCGGAGGCCCCCAGCCGGCTTCCTCAGTGTGCCTTAACGCAGCCTCAGAGGAGCAAAACGCACAGGACTCCGCTGCGAATGCTGAGCGGTCCCCAGTAGTTCCATGAGCTCATTCAGCTGGTCTGACATGTATGTCACCAGCTTCTCCCACAGCCACTCCAGCTCTTACTGGAATGGAAATTTAAGAAATAATTGGACGCTGCTTTGCAAATGTTTAAAAAAAAAAAAGAAAAATCCAGCAGGAGTAGAGCAAGAGTCAGTAAAATTCAGAGCATCAAATGGTGTTGCTGTTGCTTCTCATGGTCAGGTACAGGATTTCTTTATGGAAGTTCGCTTGTGCATTTACAAGGTGAAACAAATTCAAAAAGCTGCTGTCCTCTTCATCACGATCCCCTACCAGGCCAAAGAAAACCATTTTTAAATGATTAGTGAAACTAAATGACTTCTTTGAAGATAAATCTTACTCATTCAGTGTTTTCAGCAGAGGCTGAATCAGCAGCCTCTGCTTAGATTTATGAGGCATCAGCTACTGCACCTGATGGCAGGACAGCTGTGAAATAACACAGGAGACTCTCTCCAAAATTCCTCCGCCAGCTTGTCCAAAGACGGACAAGAACAATTGTGCGTTAAGACAAAAATCTGTCCTAACCGAGCAGGCTGTTCATCTTTACAGCTTGCCATCGTAATCAGTCTCGAGGTTTTATCGAGGCTGACAAGCTGTGGACAGGGAGCAACTGCAGCCTGTTGAGTTGAACAGGCCGGCTGGCAGCTGCTCGGAGCCTGTGTTTAGGCACAGCCCAAAAGGGACCTCAGGCCCAGTGCTCCGCTGGGACCGATCTTAAAAGACCGTTGGTTTCACCATCCATGGCACTAGGAATCTCTTAGACAAGAGAGACTGGTTAAAATAAATGTCTCTCCCCGTTATGACACTTGATTGATTATTTTATGTTATCAGAAACTTCAGGCACTCCAGTATTGTTCTGCCTGGTGAGGGAGGGAAGGAGGAGAGCCTGCCATGCCACGCTGTGTTGCTGAATGCCTTGGTCAGCACTGGCTCCTGATTCAAGAGCTCGTCCTGGCTCGCCGAGCCGCAGGCTTACCGGACAGTACTGCCTGTAGCATGTCCATGATCATGTGAGCGAAGGCGTTCTCCACGCACTGCAGAAAGTTGTTTCTCTCCCCTGGAGTGCTGAAAACTTTGCAGACCTTCTGCATCATTTTTACTGCCCAGTCCATGCAGTACAGGTCCTTCTCGCAGACCTGACATACACAGGAAATAGTAGAAACACACCTTTTGTGATGAATACGATGCTATAAAAGGCAAGATTAATCTTAAAATTAACTATTGATTCTAGTGAGTGACTGGATCACTGCAGCCACGGCCTGGAATGTTAGGGTTTGTTATGGGGACATAGAGGTTGTTCTTGCTGTTGGCATGCTAACGGAGGAACTTCTCAACCTTTTGCTAGTGGTACTTCTCCTGAAGGACAGGCTTGCTAGCTTGCAGAGATGTGCTGGACAGGGACCAGAGGGTGTAAGAGTACCAGGCCTCTTACTGGGCTTATTCCTGGTTTGTAGGAGTAGATAGGGAAACAGCTTTCAAGTCTGAGAAAGCAAATCTGGGGGTAAAGAGATGAAAGGCCCTGGCCTGCCCTGTTCAGCGTACTCACCAAAGCTAGGAAGACCATGAATCTGGCTAACTCGACAGCTCTCCCATTCACAGCTTTACTGGCCATGAAAGTGAAGCAAATGTTGTTTCCACTCAGAATAAGAAGCCGAGCATTGTTCTCCATGAGCCACTCCCGGGGAACAACTTTGTAATAAAATAGAATTTTAGTGATCTTTGAACAAGAAGAAAAGCGTGCCACAATAACCATTCTCGAAGACATGAATTTATGAATTGTTGGCTTTGATGGCTAACCAGAATTTGTGAGGGGATACCCTCTGGACTACAGCTGCAGCAATGAAATCGTATAAGCAATTCCTACTGGCAGTACAGTTAGAGCTTTTCATGATAGCTTCTGTGATATCATCTCACCCAAAACTAACTTTCAGTGTAGCCATTAACATTGTTCAGTAGAATTTTGGCTTGAACAAACACTGTGTTTTCAGCTTACACAGCTTGGACAACGTTTCCTTAATAACGGCTAGACAAGACTTGAATTTTAAAGGTCTGCATGGATTCTTAAAATACTTCACAATGGGGAAAGACAGCCCGAATTTGTAAGCAGGGCTGGGTTTCTCTCATCACCAGTTACTGCCAGGCTTCCAAGCATAATGACTTTTCCAGTTACGCCACAGCTACTGTGAGGAGTATTGCAGTCAGTTTCCCAAGGCACCTGTGTGTCTGAAACACACTTATTGCCAGATTTGGAGGACATGATCATATAATCCTATGGATTAATGATAAAGGCAAAAACACACCTGACAGCTCATCCACAAGACTGATAACATCATCTGCTGTCCATTCTCTAGCTTCTGTATCATACAGCAGTTTAATTGCATCTGCTAGACCTTTCAGACTGGTCTCATCTGTTGGTCCTTCTATCATTTTCTGCCAAACCACATGTCCTGAGCAATATATTAATCACAACTGCTATTAAGTGACAAAGTAAATTTCTTTTAAACAAGAAAAGTGCTAAACTGAGCCTTACAGCAAAGTCAGAGGGGAATTCAGGTAACGCAACTCCGTCTTTGTGACAGTGAGATTTTTTCCATCTGTCATTTTAGTAGGGACAGTGGTAGCTGCAACATGAATCAGAGAGCAATTTAAAGAAACCCAGGTCTAATAATTAAGGGAGAAAGCATGCTTTTCTTCAGGGAAACAGATGCTTCTTTGAGGTGCATTCAAGCTAACTCTAACCTAAGCAGGGGAGAACAGAAGTGCAATTTCTTCATTTGAATTGTAACTTTATATATGCACACACAGACACACTCACACACACACGGATGTGTATATATATGTTAATGAGGTATGGTTAAGCAGAAAGTCTTTTTCTAGTCAAGATGATTACGTTTTATTTGCATAAAGCTCAGTTTTCAGAAATGCTGCATCCTGCAAGGAAATTTCATTCTTGGGGAACCAGCTTTGAAAATTAACCCCCCCAGACTACTCACCATCGAGAGAGGACACTGGCCCAAAAATGATATACAGCAGGCGAGCTTGATTGACCATGGGCCATGGCTTCAAAATACGAGTCAACCAAAATGCAGAATCGCTTCGATGAATCCAGTGGTTCAACAAGACGCTGCGACAGTATAACCTTATCCGCAGCTCTAGCTTTCGGGCACTTCCTGGGGTAAAAGAATGTAGATATTATAAATCCATTAAGCCTTGTGCAATACAGATGATCGCTTTTTTTTTTTTTTTTTTATAGGAAGAGAAGGATTTTCTTAAAGCTGCCCAAGAACATCTAGGGGGATTTAATTAAATTCTCAGCTGTTACTTCCTGAGTCAGGCTCTTTTGGATATGTTGCACTAATTCAGGCCGTAGAATCTATGGTGAAGGAAAAAATAGCTGTATTCATCTATATGAAGGCCAAGTATTTGCTTTAGAATGCCCACTTTCTGCATAATATTGGAGCTAACAGAACGTACACAGAGTCAGGAAAGGATTGGTGCTAAAAGGCTTAGCTGAGCTAAAACATTCTCAGTTCTAGACACGTTTTGTTTGCAGTAATCAACATCCATTTTCTGACTTCTCCACGACAGCGCATTTTGATTTGGTAGGACTTTTGTCTGCTTTGATGATTACCCGGTTTGCTGCTGACAACTGTCTGCACTTTACGGGGTAAATTACTCAGCTCACAGAGGAAGTTAAAAACCCGGTGACACTCTAGTTCATCCCAGCCTGCTGTTAGGATCTGAAGATTACAAAAGAAAGGGGTAAAAATGAATAGATTGAGCCATAGATTTAGATCACAGTGCCATTTCTCATATTAGATAAATACAATCTGTCCTGCAATTTATCAGAAGAACAGAGAGGGAAGGTGTCATACCTGGAGTGTGGAGCCTGCACAGCATCTCCCTGATGAGTGTAGGGAAACCGTTATCTGCTACAGAGGTGCTGTACATTATGATAGAAGTTGTACTTAAGCTTAATGCAGCCCGGAATCATAAGCTGCTAGTGGTGTTCCACATTCAGGGCCAAGAGCTTATTTTTGAACATTATGTGGAAAAGTACATGAAGGTATTTGCTACAAAGACAAATGTCCCAGGACAAATAGTTACCTGTAACTCTTAACCATAGAAAGATAATCACATTTTTTGTATTATCATATACTTTAATGCTGCATACGTATACAACACCTGTATGCACAAGTTTCTGAGACTTAAATGCATTTAAAATGTGCTCAAAATGACTGTTCTTCTAAGAGAGAACTTGTTTCTGTATTTTTTTAAACAAAGTTACTCTCCGGTAAAGCCTCCATTATGCCAATTCTAACACTTCACAATCAAACACCTCAAGTAGTGTTAAAAATGTCCTACCCTTAGTGTTTTAATGCATGTTTGCAATCACAGTAGTCATTACAGTAAATAAACTGTGGATTGCTGAACTAATTCATTTGACACTGAGGGTTTTTTTTTAAATTAATTTTAAGCTACCACAGCCTAACAAAAAATTCTGGCATATGATGTGTACAGCCATTTACTTTTAAACTAACCCATCTCTGCTCTTGGCTTGTGAATTTGAAGCTCTGTAATAAAATGCTCCCCTTTGCCCATGTCTTCCTAGATAATAAATCGCTAATCAAAATCCAGACTGGTTGGTAGTGAAACCCAGACCAAGGAATTCTCAAGAGTCAAATCAGCAACTTTAACAACCAGAAAGGAAATTCAGAGAACTGTGTGAATAAATACCTTCTCCCCTGCACCCCAAGGCTCAAAACTATCTTATACTTCTAAATATCTTGCAAAAACACAGATTAATTTAGAAAACTACCTTAATTTTCTTTTATATTTGTGATACTTGCCTTCTCTCCATACAGATACTGTACCTGTAAAAATACCCCGTAGCACTGTAATCCTAAACAATGCAAAGGACTTGGACAACCATTGAGTTTAAAACAGGAAACCTGCAAGTGCAAAAGACTAGTAATTTATCTTAACTGACCATAAGCTAATTCCTGTAATTGAAAATTCTCTGTACTACTTGTGTACATCAATACTGATTCAAGAGATTCAGAAGGATTCCTTTCCCTTATTGTATAAGGAAACGAGTTATAATACCTAGGTTATAACTTAGCATTAAGTTCCAAACTGTGTTCAAATGGGTGTGCGAAAGGTCTCTAAGAAGAGCAACCCTGTTTTCGGGAGAGTAAAATCTCTGCGAAGAGCTGGGCTCTTCCACCGCAAAATTTTTAGTAGTGCACAAACTGAAGAAAAGTTGAAAACCACTGATCTTGGAATATGAAATCTCAGTAGAACAGCATTGTGTTCAATAGGCTGGCTTAGGCTTTTCCATTGTTATTAAAAAGAAACTGATTTCAAATCAATATCTTCATTACACAGTAGTGATAAACTCCAGCAAAGGGACAGTAAACGGCATAATTCAACTAGCATTTGCCTTATAGAAATGGTATAGTAAGCGCAAGGGACAATTTGGAACACTAGTGAAAGGAACACGAACTTACTTCTGAGAGAACCTTGTGTATATACTTTAGCCTGTCTTTTGTAGGCAATAGAAGCGTGCATCTTTTAAGCAACAATCCTGTGAACAAAATGAATGCATACACAGCTGTGAGTATACATACATGGCACATACATTACTGAATTAGCTTAAGCATTCATATCACATGCATGCACACACCAGTGAGAAAAGGCTGCTGCTGCAAGGTGAAAGGAGCAACAAATAGTAATCTGTGCTTTGGAGAAGGGGTGTATGCTCTTGTAGCAGGGACATCTTCTACTAAAGAAATGTTGTCAGGGAGTATGTGGGCTTCCTATGCCATAACTTGTTTATTGTGTTTTAAAGTCCCCGGAAGTCACAGTTGGAGACCTATTAAAATTACTATATTGGTTTTAGAATTATGGCTGTTAAAAATATTGGAAATAAATGTTACTTGTTGCACCTCTTTTAACCATACCCTGGGGAACGCTGGTTTTCCCCTTACATCATGGAAAGCCGAGCTTCCAAAATTTTTGCAAGATAGCCGCATGCTCTAAAAAGAAAATATTCCAAACTGTGTTAATGTAAAACATTGCTAAGAGGTAAAATTATTTTCCTATACAGGACTGAAATGGTATGTGTTGAGGATGTCAAAGTCTGGATTTCATTATAGTGTGGAACAGCTGTTTGTTAAGCAGCATTTTTTTTCTACACTACTGATAGAAAATGGGTTAACAGCTTCCTCTTCAAAAACACGTACCAGAATAAAATACATGCATCTTGTTTGTTAATTAATCAAGAAATCCACATTAAAGTATGTACTTTTCTGGAGGGGGAAAAGAAAAAGGAAACTTTTTTCTGAATTGTTAGTCTCCAAAAAAATATATAACTTCTCCAATGTCTAAAAGTACTTTATGCATTTACTGTGGTTCTAAATTGACTCTTTCCTTATTTAGAAGTGTGTTAGCATTCCTACGTGACAGACATAATTTATTCATCAACCTTGGACATGGTCCAAAGCTCAGTCAAGTCAAATTTCTATTGACTAGATTAGACTTTGGAGAGAACTCCCTGAAGAATTGTTGAAACTGTTCAGACTGTGTAGCTGCAAATCAGAATACAGCCATCAGTGTGGGGAAAAATTATGTTGAGTAAAAAGGGTTGAGCAAAAGGTACTGCTCCTGGTTTTATACCAGGGCAAAATCCCCCCTGTGCAGGACAGTGCTGCGATCATTTATAACTCAAGTCCATTTTAAACAGTGACTGAAGTTCTGCCCCATTGAAAGTACTGGAAAGTTTTACCATGGACGTGAGTGGAGCCAGACCCCTCTGAGTTTAAGTGAGATTTATGTAGTATGTAGACCCTGTTCAGGCTCTCTGCACAGGAATGATTTTTTCCCATTGAGTCCAGTCTTTCCTGCTGTAAAGTAAATATTGATTTTGCAACTGACCTCTTAACAAAAACGTTCTCTTGAGCCTTCCACTGATGACACAGATATTGCCAATGGTTTTTATATTTTGAATATGTCATGTTTTTACTCCTAGGCGTACTATAGCAATGGGTTCACACCTACATTTAAGTAACAAGTTGCCATTTTGTATGTGGTTACTACTGATTTTGAAATTATTTTTTTTTTAAGAATTGTAGGGTTTCAGGCTTCATTTTAAAAATGAAGCCACTATGATTATTTTAAGATATCTCAAAACCTACATGGATTGCTTACAATAGGAGGTCTCTGGTCTAAATGACTTTAACAGTGTTCCTTTACCTTGTGTATGCCTTCATTTAATGTCTGTCATAAGTCCAAACCATACTTATAATTGTGCATCTAACTATGGCATCATTTTATTTCTCCGTCAAATAAACAATGGGGTTTTTATCAGATAGGTAATAGTAAAGAGGTATGGATCAAATTATGTTTTAATTTCATTTGCTTCTCTAACAGAACACTTTAGAGTGAATTAGAATCAATTTGTTTTAAAAATTAGCAGAAAAGTTAAAAAGCAAACAATTTTGAACTTGAGGCTGTACAGCACTCCTCATTACCACTGAACCCATGTTATTTTGATCCGGATTTCTATTACGCTATGCTAAAAGAGGTCTGAGCAGCTGAAAGAAAGAACAAGTGAATCTTTTCACCCAGAAAGGGTTTGGTTAGCACACAGTATACTATAACAGCAAAAAGTGCAGACATTTTCACGTTGCCCTTAAGCTAAGAACGAGAGGAAAATATGTTCTTCATGCCCATCTTGGTCACAAAGCTGCCAAGGCGAATGCTAGTCACTGACAACTGTGATGACATTTTTGTGACAAGCATACTTCTTTTCAAAGAAGTGGAATGTGATCTGCAATACATCTCAAGTAGACTATGGAGCAGTCTTTCTGATGGCAACTGTTGTTGGTCACTTCAGAATTAGGCTGGGTTTAAGTACTGCGGCTACATTTCCCAGACTGAGGAATGCGAGCTGCTCCAAAGCGATATGTGAAGGCAGTCTGAACAGCCAAATTCCTTCAGCTAGTGTGGGGCCTGGGCGTCTTGGTTTCTGCAGCAGTTTCCAGTGGTGGTGTCCAAACAAACTAAATTTGGAAGCACCTACTACTGAGAACTGATCCTCTGCCCAGCCCCTGCTTGCCATTTAATGGGAAAAAAATAAACATAGAGGAGGCAGAACATACATTATTTTTTCCATAACTACGAGGTTTTGGAATCATTTCAGGTAATTCCTCCCACCTTCCCCCACCAGTTAATGCTATTTGAGTGGGCTATTTGGCATGGAGCGGAACTTCGCTTTCCGCGGGAGCTGCACAAATGATTTGGGCCATATCCTCAGCATTTTACCGATCGATGCATATAACAGAAGAAACCTTTTAACTGAGTTTGGTTCTCCTCTAATTGTTACCATTTGCATTAAAGGATCACCTAGAGATTTGTAGTGCTCTAAAATACAGGATCCTTCTCTCTTGCCAGGTAGCTCAAGGTTATGAAAGTCTTGCAATAAGAGCCTTCGGTTTCCTGATGGGGTTGAGATGTAATTAATAAGGCGGTTGCTGATGGTTTTCGACGCCATGCTCAGCATGCTGATATCCTTCACTAAAAAAGCAAAACCCAGTATACTTGTAAATCTTTACTGCAAGAAAAATGCTGATCACTAGTCAATAACTTTATCTTACTTCAAAAATAGGCCAAGAAATAAGGTTTATAAATAAAACAAAATTTAATTACTGTTTATCTCCTTTGCCAACAAACTGTAGTAAATAGAAATGAATAGATCTAAGGAATACTTTTCACCCATAATAGGCAGAAACCACTTCAAATAGTTTGTAATTATAATTTAAATTTTGGTCATTCGGCTCTTCATACATAAAAGCTGAAAATTCAGAGAATAAGTCACATAGCTTTTAGGCAGTTGCAATAATTTTAAAACATTTTAAATAATGTTTTTTTCTAAATGGAAAACTTTTGTGGTAGTTTTCAGATACTGGAAGTAATACCTTTCTTATCAGATTCTCACCTGAAAGATAATTCAATACCATTTGAAAGATTTCTAATGGAAGTGTTTGAAAATATCCAAGTGTTGACAGAGATTGGTAATCTGTGTCCACGATGTTGCAGCGCTGTCTGCAGCGACGGTTACGGCGTCTGTATTTCTGGTTAGGAACCAAGGTGTAGCTGGTCCCTGGAGTAGATGTCATTGTTCTGTTAGTCCTATACATTTAACCTGGAGAGAAAATAGAAAAGTCCTATTTTCAGAGGAGGAAAATACTGTACCCAAAACCAGGCTAAGAGGAAGTCACTCCATTGTAGACACAGCGATGGAATGGTGAAAATCTTGTCCTGTGTGTAGGATATGTTTTTGTTTGAAGGTAGTGCAATGACATGCAATTTACTAAATAATTTTCTAATTCTATGTCTCGGAGAATGGAGTATTCGGCTCATCTTAGAGGAGGAAAAGATAAAAGCACTGGGGGACACCATATGAGTGGGACATCAGAAAGTTAGGAAAATAGTTCTAAAAGGAAACTCTTGAAGTATATGCGATCGTACAAGCTACAGTACTTAACAACATTCTTTTACCTTGTTACACTAATTATTCAGCAGAATATGAAAAAGTTATAGGCATGGTATTGAAATTATTTTGATTCCTTTAGAGTGATAACCACTTATACGCACGCTTGCATATGACAAAAAAAAGAAAAGATTAAAAGTAACAAAGTGATGCTTCAAACCATTTTTTCCTGCAGCATTTAAGATGATGCATGGCTTAATTTTATGTAATGACTATATCTGTGATATATGAATAAATGATACAGTATTGATACGTGAAAAAAATTCAGTGGCCCAAGCTTTCCCAAAATCATGAGGGTCTGAAAAGTAATGAGCTTTAAAAGATCAATAAATATGTTCTTTGATTTGCCTTTTGGTTTCTGAGTCTCTACAATAGGTACACTTCACATTGTCAGGCAACAATGAGAGTTAGCGACTCACTCCCTCTTAAAATTATTTTTTTTTTAACTGAGATTTTTTCACACTATTTCTTGATTCCAGCAGCTGAGGCTTCAGGGAAATTGCCAAGGAGAATGAGTGCTGCAGTATAATTACAAGAGCTGGCAGCACTGGTACTAATATAACTGGAACCCATCCAAGCTGCAGTGCAACATCCCAGTTACCATCAGTGGGAAATACACTCAGAGAATAGACCTCATTGTTTCAAAGATTAAAAATTTACAAAAATTACAGAAAACAAGTTCCAAACATCCTTCATATTTATTACGAAAGCACGCAAGCCAGACCTCTCTAATATGCCACTGAGCAAAATTACTACGTCCACAATGGAAGCACTGTTTGTACTGACAACGGAAAGAATATGGGGCATTTCATTAACAGTGTTACAAATGGGTTTGGCTGACTTGTGCTTGTGTGCTGGATAGAGTTTGCATTGTACATTTAAGGAAGTTATAGTTCACTGGAAGCGTTTTTAATTTACGTATGGTATAATTCTAGCTATCTAAAGAAGCTGATAGTTTAAACTTTCACAAGGCTCATGAGCAAATGTAACTGCTGCTAAAATCAGTGTTTCATTAGGCTTTTACGCTGCTCAGGCAAGAGAGAGAAAATTGATGTAACACCTTTAAGAAGAATCAAGAAACCACCTATACATAAACATCTGGTTATATGAAAAAAATGTTTATCTTCTAAAGGCAAAGAAAGCAAAGTCTGGATCCAGTGGAAATTTTATACGCACAACTGCCGATTCAAGACAACTTGAAGTCCTTCTGTGCAATATAGAAAGCAGCTCCACTCCTGTTCATAAACAGGGCACCACTAAAGTTTGTTCAAGACAGGCTAAATCTGATACATATTTCTGCTTCATACTTTAGAAATAAAGTTGCAATACTATGATACTTTCTTTTCCTCCCCCACTCCCCTTACTGTCTTTAGCAGGACTGTACTGTAAGGATTTATGGGATCTTTTAAGTGTTTTTTGAAAATCTTACCTTGCGCCTGCAATTGTGTTATACAGAAGAAAAAAATACTTCGCCACAAGGGAGGTTTTCAGAGGTACTCTGCCAATTCCAGTCTGTTTCTGTTCAATCTGATTGAAGTCGAGTTGACTACCACTATTTTAATTTAGAGCAGAGCTAGATAAAATTAATGTAAATAAAAATGAGTACAAGCAGCCAGTTTCAAAGCCAGAGCTTAGAGACTTTACCGAATGCTCCCATTTGCTTCCTCTTTGACTTAACGTGATTTTTATTTCTTAGGGAGTTCAGCCAGAGCAGGGCAATGGTCTGTGCATCTCCATCTGCTGCTGGGATACCACTTGTTTAGAGAACTGCTTAATCCAGACTGGAAAATTGAAAGGTAAATGTTAAATATTTAACAAGCTAAACTCATAATCTTAGCCAAGAAGGGTCATCTTATTTGTTGCTATAAGCTAATTTGTTTACAAGAACCCGCTCTAGGATGTTTCTTGCCCCTAAGCAGTCGCTAAACTCCTGCTAATGGATGCACTTTTGTCGTGATATTTCTCTGAGCCCTGTGTTAGCATTTGGCAAACATTTATTGCAAAAGGTTGTTTACGTTGGAGATTGGTTTGGAACATTTCTGTTTCCCTGCCTCCTCACAAAGAGCATAAAATGAATCGCTTCAAGTATTAACTCGACGGGGGTTTTTTTTCTTTTTTTTTTTTTTTCCAATTTTCTCTTTTTCCTTGGCAGCGCAAATAAAAAAGTATGAGTTTGAGTGAAGGATGACAAACCTTAGAGCACCGAGCACAGCCACGGATTTACTAGTACTTGTTACCCCCCGGCCTACACAGACAGTTTACAAAAAACATGGCTTTATTTATGCTAAAGGCTCTACATCAGATTGGTAGTGCAAACCAGTCCTGTAAGCATCTAAATCACTGAATAACCGTCAGTAGAAAGCAAATCTCGGGGAATCTTGATTCCATCGCTGATGGCGACAGAGATTTTTTTGTTGTTGTTGTTGTGAGAAAGGGCTGGTTCAGGCTCGTCCCTTCAGGGTCCAGTCACAGGGAACACGCCAGCACCAGCTTTTTTTCCTCAGCCCAGGCTGGGTTTGCTTTTCAGACTGCAGTATTTGAGTAACCGAGTTATATTTGGCCTTTTACGTGCGCTTTTGGGTTGGATTTAGCCAGGCTGTGACAGACCTTTAGGCCAAACGACCAGCTAGGCCTCATTCTCTTCCACCCTCCGTGGCCCCCCTTCCCTGCAACCTGCCAAAATTGGGGCTAGGGGGCTGAAAACGGGGACCTGTGCCCCCAAACCTACACACAGGTAATAGAGAAGGTCTTGTGGTTGATGCCTACTTACGGACAACACTTTATGAGCTCTGTTTTACCTCAGAGAAATTCCCTCCCTACAAACAATCCCCGGCTGGTGCGCCTGCCAGGCTGCCTCTGAGGGGAGCAGCAGAGGAATGGGGGGCTGTGGGGCGAGCACACCCCTCTGCCTCCAGTGAGCACCATACCCCGTATCCCTGGGGGGGAGGGTGAGAAAAATACTTTTAAAAAAATTATTATTTAAAATTAATTTTTTTAAAGCACAATTTCAGTCAAACATCACTAGTTACTGGGGTTAAAAGGGGGGGCCTGGGCATAGTAACCCAGGCAGGCACATCTGTGTTTGTGTCTTTTACTCATGAGCAGAAATGTTTGCAAACATGGAAAAAAAACAGTTCCGTTTCAGGGCGGTGGTTGTCCTGGGGCTGACGGCGGCCACATACGTGTCGGGAGGGAAGAAATTACTACAGGCAACAGGAGTGTTTTATTAGTAGTATTAGTAATTCCGCGCCCCCCTCCGGGGGTTTTGTGCTAATTTGTTTGCAATAATTATTTTCCCGCCTTTTCGCCCGTTGCCCCCTTCAGCTCGGGGGGGTGAAGGGGAGGGGGGGGCTGTGTGTGTGTGGCCGGAAAAAGAGGGCCTCGCGCACGGCGTTCCCGCCCTCCTGTCCCCGCCCTCCTCTTGAATATTTAATCAGCTCCCCGCCCCTCCCCGTAACGTCCGCCAGCGCGAAAAGCGCGCCCCCTCCTGTCACGAGGGCGGCGTGGCCCCACCCCCTCATGAATAATTAAGGTGGACGGCCGTTGGGCCTCCATTTCAGCGTGAGGGTCGGGCGGCGGCTGCGCGGCTCTGGAGCCGCGGTGTTGCGGGGGCGGGGTGTGTGTGGGGTGGGAGTGTGTCTGTGTGTGTCTGTGTCATGCCCCGCCGTGGGGCGGGCGGCTGGCGTAGGAGCGTGAGGTGGCTGGCAGGGCCTGTGTGCCCACCTCCCGGTGTGGGGGTACCCCAGGGAGCTGGGTTGCGTTGGGACACCTATGGAGCTGTAGGTCTTCTCTGTAGGGTTGCTGCCGGGAGCAAATTGCAGTGCACCGTCGGCCTGCGTTGTAGCGTAACCCGGCCGTGTCCTGCAAAATGATTCCTGGGACCAGGCCCACCAAACCCAGTCGTCAACCTGCTGAGGAAAAACACGACCCCAAGCAACGGTGCCAGGCCCCGGCGTTCACTGTGCAGCTCTGCACGGCTCTTGGCAGCGTGATAGTGCAGGACAAGCTTACACAGGACCGTGAAGCCTGCATGAAGATTAGCTATACTGCAGTGGAAAGATGTCCCAACACTAAGTCAGCGTGCCGTAACATACGTCTTGAAGCAAAGCTGTAGCATTGTAAAACAAAAATATGGCACAATACCAGCTGCAAACATTGTTAGCGGAGGCTGTGCTACAACAAGTAGTTACAAATTGCCGTGCAGCCATCACACGCTATTGCATTATACTGTAAAATAGTATTGTTCCATGGTGCTGCGACCTCGGGAAAACCACAGCAAGCTGCCGTTCTTTGCTAGAGCAGTAAACAGTTCGTATTCACTAACAAACTGGTTTTTAAAATAAGTGTTTCTTTTTACAAATTCTGCTTCCGAAGTAGCTGGCTATAAATAACTAGTTCTCTTGGGGATAGTAACTGAACCTCTCGGGAGAGGTTTTCTTGCTGCTCCGAAGGCAGTTCCCATACGATGGCAGCAGAGGGCTGCAGCTGGTTTAAAGGACTTTTTCCCCAGTAGGTTATTTTTCCCCAAAGACAGTTGTTTGATTTGTTTTAGTTTTTTTTTTTTCTGGAACTTTATTGAAGTAAGAGCTTTCCTTAGCGAACCTGAAATTGAAACAAAACAAAAATCCCCCCCAAATATAATGATGTGGCATCATCTGATAACTGCGGCTTAAATTAATGAGAGTGTGCGTGCCATGACGATGTAACCATGATTGCAGTATTTTTACTGAAAAGGTAAATTAGACAAGTGTGCAAAAATAATGTGCCTCCAAGGCATGTCTGCGTAGTCTGACTGTACAGTTGAGCAGCACCAGCTAGGTAGAGCCTAAGGACTTCTGTTGTCCCTGTTTCTTTTTCCATCTGGGAGATAGCTGGCAGCGCCTGGCTAAATATCTCTTCATGCAATTGCATTCTGCTTCTGTAAACCCTTCAGCAATTCTGTTGCACACAGTAAGGTATCAGTCTCCTCATCCTCATTGTTGTTTTGCTGGTTTGCACCTCTGTATTCCACCACAAGAGAGTTGCGTTTCCGGACTGCCAGAATAAAGAATTTCGGACTGCCATACTTGTTCATTTACGCCAATACCAATGTTTCTAGTAGTTACCAGATACCCTTGCTTGGGGAAAGAATATGATAAAATGAGGCGGATATGGAGTAGCTGCCTTCTGGTACTGCTTTCTGGAGCCTGACAGTGGTTTAAGGGTTTCCTGAGTCTGAAGCTACATCCAGGCTCCCGTGTTTAATATGCAGTGGTGGACCTACATAAATACATCTAACTACATAATGATTGGCATAATTAATGACAGCAACAGTGACGCTGAGTTCTGCAATTTAATTGTGTTGTGTGGTAAAAGTGTTATCTTCTGTTTGTTTTAAATTGGTTGAGTCACAGTTGGTTTTGTTATTCATTTGAGGCTCTGTAATCTAGTCAACGTTTGTAAACTGTTTTGAGATGACAGGACGAAAGCTAATAAGGAAAAAAGTACAATTGAGTTGTTATAAACTATGGTGATGGTTCTGCTGGAGTGCTAACTGCTTATTCTATGCATGAGTGGCCTTGTCTTGTGAACCTCATTTATCTTTGCCCTGCCTACACCAAACGTGTGAGCAACATTATGTAAGTCTGGTAAAAATATCAGCTGTGTCTCGGGTGCTCTGCTACTGTCAGTGGCAGAAACAGTGGCAACGTTTAAATGACAGGAGCGGGACTGCGATGGAGTCAGCTTTTCAAATACCTGGCTTTAGACAGCAGACAGTTGGTAGTGAGATTTTTCCAGAGAGCCCAAGCACGTTAGGCATCTAAAACCTATAGGAAGCTAGGAGGTAGCTGTAAATACACCGAAGCCGTGTTTAAGCATGTCATTAAATTCCTCTGCAATGTCTGTGTAGGCAAGATCTAAATCTTCTGTGCTATTAAAATAGCACAGTTTTCAGTCATTATTTCCTTAATCACAGGCATGATTTTCAGGAAAATCATGGGAGAGCCCTGTGATAGGAGCAGCACCTCTATTTAAATGTAGAGCTAGGTGCAAATAGGAAGTAAGAGTGGTTAGCTAGGGATACCTTAACGGAAAAGCGAGGAAGCTTTTGTGCATTGGGGTGGGGAACTGGAGAAGCCCCTTCCAGCCCAGATGCCTCCAGGGTCAGGGAGGGGGCTCTGCAGTCTGTCACGCCTGGAGAAATTGCATCTGTTTTCGCAAGGGAAAGACTGTGTCTCACTCCGCGCTGTCCGGCTCAAGCGAACCTCACTGCATTTTAGTCTCTGGGGCAGGAGGCATGTGCCAAGCCAGTGTGCTCAGCCTCCCCAAACTGGCCTTACGTATTACTTATTTAAGTGTTCTTTTTACCTTTATTTCAGAATACGCAGTCTTCATGTCTTCAGATATTCCCTACCACCACAAGGGCTAGATGTAAACAACTAGAACGCTATTGAGCGAGAGGCAGAAAGCTGGCATTATTTTGTGGTTTCTTGAATTGAGCTGGGGCATTAAAAGAAAACAGCAAATGTGGGAAGCAAAAGAGAATACTGGAAAAATTGCACGACTAGGACCGGCACTGATAAGAACAGCACCTAGTGCACTGTAAACGTTACAAAATGGAAATAATAATAATAATAGTAAACCACAGAAGGAAGACACAATGCTTCCAAGTTCTGTGTCACTTCATATGCAATCTTAGGTAGTAAAATTTCTTCAGCATTTGCTCTGTTTAAATACAATTTTTCCTCATTTGCCAAATCTTTATTCTCTCCCGAGGTTTCATTGAAACTCTGAAATGTTATTGAGGAGCTTAGATGCCGCCTTTCATTTATACTTGAAGAAAGCAGTTTAAGGCTTGTTACAAAATGATAAAAGTACACAGTTAGTGGGGGATCGTTGACTCATCCAGCACAGGCTCTGCTGTGTGTTGTGCAAGGATACGGAGTGAATTAAGGCACTGTTTTGTATCATCCTTCTTAATGAATTCTCCGGATAAAATCACCATGCCCTCCTTGACTGGCACTTCTATTTAAGAACTGCTAACAGATTGTGGAAGGGCTGATGAATGCCACAGGGTTAAGAAGGGGCAGGAATGTATACATCCGACGTCCTGGCCCAGACTTTGGAAACAGTTTGATCTCCTGAGAAGCAGATCAGAATTTTGATAACAAGAAGTCCAGTTTTATTGTTACTTTGCTTGTGGAACTGTGCAGCAATATGGATGAGATGCAGCTAGAGGAATTAAAAGAAAAAAAAAGATAATGGAAAATTTAACAAAAAAATATGTAAACAGGGAAAAAATTAAGAGCTAATTATGTAATACATTCCATGCACTGAAGGACTGAGGTTAATACGCGGCCTGGCTGCTCTGATCCTCACTGCAGTTCTGTGATGCTGCATCATCCATGTCCTCACTGCAATATCATACCGAAGTGGCATCCTGATGAAACTTAGGACTGCAGAAAACCCTGGCAGGATCTTCACGAACACACCGAATATCCAGATGTCCTTGTTCCTTTTAGGATCGTGTCTTGGTTTGGGGCATGTGGGGCAGAAGTGGGTTTAATGCCAGGACTTGCTGTTTTCTCCTTGCCTCTTCCATCTCATTTGGGACAGTGATCATGGCTGAGACAAATTTAACAACTGCTCTGTCCGTGCCTTTCCGCCAAGGATCTTAAAACGCTTTGTGTGCATTAAATCACAGAGCTGTGTTAATGTGCCCTGTGGAGGAGGTAAGCCTTATCTTAACACGCTGGAGCAGGGGGAGCCGAGGGACTTCCTCAAGGTTGTTTGGAAGATACCGGAGGCAGAATCCAGAGTCCTAGCTCTCGCTTCTTGCCTCTGACGAGGGCACTGAACGTTTGGATGGAGAAAATGTAAGACTGAAAGAGGCAAGGCAAGGAAGCGAGGCAGATGCAAAGGCGGTACAGGTTTGTGCCCCGTGTATGTTGTTCATGCTTCATCAGATATTAAAGGTGCTCTAACTCGCATCAGAGTAGTTCCTCTGCAGTTGCCAAATCCTACCTGAGGATCTGGCCTCTAGGTTTTCCAGTCTGCTCCTTCCTTATAAATATTCCGTGTATTTTTCCTGTCTTCAGTATTTCTCCATCTTCCAGTTTTGCAGAGAAATAGAGACCAGCACAAAAAAAGAAGTGGATTACTAAGAATTCATTAGCATCTCAAATCAAGATCCTCTGGTTTTCTGAAGAGCTGAGCGAACCTGTCAGAGTGTAGCTGGTGCTCTTCCTTTCTGCTTCTTTTTAAGATGCAATGTTCAGCCCTAAACAGATGGGAACCTGTCAGCACAACATGGAGATAATTACCCATTTGAGCCATGGGAAGCTTCATAACAGATAGGAAGTTATTGCAGCCAATACCACTCTGCTTTATGATCTTACCAGTTTTCTCAGGCTGAGCATATTGGTAGGCCCTATTATTCCTTTGAAGAAACACCAAGAAAAACCTTGGTTCCGCAGGGATGCAAATTCTCTTCAAAGTTGCAGAGCAACTCCGCAGAAGCCAAGGCAGCTGTCCTGTCTGGGGAGGGAAAATAATCTGGCCTGCGACAGAGGCACGGAAATATCATGAAAGTGGCATAAATGTTAAAGAAATTAACCTGATGATTGCTTCAAGCTTCTGTCTTACTCTTCAGTGCTGCGTGTCGAGCAGTCCGGTGTTCCCAGTGCCAAAGCTCATGGCACAGGCTGTTTCTTGGCGATTCACGTACAAACACGTGCATCTCTATTGCTGTTGGACACCTCCAGGCATCACTTACTCGCGTTGCCAACAGCGGGAGCTATCATAGATCTTCATTTCTTTGTGGACAGTCAGGCACGTCGTTACCCCCACCTCCGTCAGCTAGAAAGGGTGAAGGAGTTAAGAAATTCTCACCCTGCGTTTTCTTATTATTCTGTAGGTCTGTAGGCTGGCAGAGTTAAAAATCCTTCCGCAGCAAAGCGGAGTCATGGAAATAACCCTCAAGAGCAGGCACCAGGAAGCCAGTAGGTACTTGCATGCGGCTTGTCACAGAGCGTGAAACCCACTATTATTAAAAGAATAGCAAACCCACTCTTTTCAGTACTTAAAAAAAAAACCACAACACAAATATAGAAGGCTTGCTTTTTTTTTTATCACAGCAATCCTGAAATTTTATTAGTTATGTATTTTGTGCAGAGGAAAAAGGCTTTACACGCATTCTGCCAACACATACTGAAGATTTTGTCAGGTTTTAAAAAAAAAGTAACAAAACCACCTGTCAGTTTTTATAACTTTAGTTCAAATTGAGGAGGGGACCAACAAAATTTAGCTCAGTTTTCCTGAGAAAAAGGAAAATTGCTGCCTGTTCTGACCTACTTGCCAAACAATTAGGATTTGTTGTGTAAAAAGGAAAAGAAAAGAAAAATAAACCCCAGCCTTTGGGAAACTTTCAGTATATGAATGGGGTTCCCCCCAGGTTCTTCCTCATCCTTTCGTAGTGAGAAAATTGTGGGAGGAGATGAAGGTTATTGCAGAGATCCTCCTGTGGTAGCTGAATGGGAATGTGCAGGTGTTTTCTGCTTCCTTAGATCCAGCTTGTTAGTTGAGCCTTTTTGGGGAGCTGTGCTGATAATTATCACGCTACAGGATGCCACCCTCTAATCTTCCCCTATCTGCCATTTGGGAGAGTAGCGTGGAGCTTAAGATAGTAATTTGCGGTGGCAGAAACATCGCTTGAGCCGTTTGAAACCCGGCTGGCAGAAGCGTGCCGGTGTGCAGGGTGGAAAGCACATCTGCAGGGGCTGGTGAGGCAGGCAGCTGCCTACCGGGGGGGGGGTGGCATCCTCGCTGCGATTTTAGCATAGCCTTTGGATCGGAATTTTTATAATTGAGTCTGATTAAGGCAAGAAAAGAAAAGAGTTGCGCTGTAAGTTTTCTATGGAACTACCTGCCTGAAATACCGATAGCCCTTGCTGCAGGCGCCAGCTGAATTTTGTCCTGGCAGGCACCCAGCAGGTTCGTCCACAGATTGTACAGATGTTTAAGGCAGCGGTTAGCTCTTCGGGGAGCCCTGGTGATGGGGAGGCGGATGAGCAGCCACTAAGGCAAATAGCTGGTGTGTCAGATAGAGTAGTGTGCGTTTGTGTGTGTGAAAATACATTTCCCTTTGCTGAGTGCAACGACAACAAAAAAAATCTGTTTCTCGCATCCATGGGCCAGAAATGTATTTTATGCAAACTAATAAAATTGTCTCACGAAGATAATGAAAAAACCCAGCATGATAATCAGCTTCATGTCTTCCCTCAAACCTGTTCCAGGATTTGTACGAGCCCCGCTTTGGGTGAGTGCTGCTGGCCCCCACCCCAGCCGTGGCGGGCGTGAGCTTTATGTATTCCACTCAGACAGGCTGACTACAGCAACACCCGTTCCTCATCTCTAAAGCTGACTCGAAGATTTCTAAATTCTTTTAGTGAGCATAAGAGATGAAAAAACCCCAGCTTCTGAGCATCATACATGTGTATGATGCTTGCAGCCACCTTAGCAAGTAATTCCACCCCGCCTTGAAAACACCTTTCCCCGAGCATCTGTATCTATCTTACCAATATGAGCAAATTTACAATTTGTTTGTGAGAAAGGAAATTATTCCCATCCTTCCTTTCTAGGTGAGGCAACCCAAGGCATAAAGACATTTAATATACAGCCAGGTGAGGGCTTCAGGAGCCCTAATTCCCTGCTCCCAGTCGTAACCAAAGCTTAATTCCACAGCACTTGTAAAATGCAGATTCAGAGCTGTGCATCTATTTGAGATTTTATTCCACCACCCACAGGCCCTTTTGTAGCAATATGCTCCCTGCTTGCTCTCAGTGCTATTAATTATGGTTCAGCATGCTGTTGTACCTGAGGTTGCAGTTGCATTTCCAGGGTATAAACCCTTGTTTATTTGCATAATGGCTAAAGTATTTTTTTCCCCTGTTTCTGGGATGTTGTTTAGTGTGGAAACTATTTGTTCAGGAGAGCTGGCATTTTTGGATATTTATATATTATAAAGTATTTGCTTCTGTGTGTATATGTAGAGATAAATAGAGAGTATATATATATATATTCTAATTATATATCTGCCACATCTCTGCTCAGAAAAATAGAACAAGGCAGTGGGAGAGTAGAATTCTTCTACTGTGTTTAAATTTACTTATAGCTGCTTGTATTGTGTTAGCATAGTTTCTCCCAACCTCGAAAAGACTCCTGGGGAAGAGGGGATGAACAGGGTGTGAGGGGCTTGGGAAGGTGACAGGGAAAATGAGAAGCAGCTCATAGATTTCTTCTTTTTCCAGTATTGCAACATGGTCATAGCCATTGAAAGGAGGTACAAAAAATAGTGACGTTCACTTCAGAAGGGCAGCAGAGACAAAGTTATGCTTAGAAAATCATGCGGTTAGCTCCTTGAGCAGAGTCAAGGCCAAGAACAGTACACATACATGCTAGGAAACAGCCCCAGGCTGGCTGGGGAGTTTACAATTTAAATAGCCACAGGCAAAACATGGTGTTATTGTTCACATATTACAGACAAGCAGCTGAGATACCAGGAAGTCTTTTACTGTCGGAGACCTGCATCTCCTGGACCACAACCCAGAACCTTACCTACAGCTCCGTCCTGCCTCTGCAGCCACCCTTCTATCTCGGTGTGTCGCTAACGAGGCTCATACTTACCTCTTGTCGGGGATGTGAAGCAGGACTGAATTGCCCCATTTTTTGTGCTGCCTTGGATATTTCTACATGGTACAGTAGTTTGGAAGGTAAGTGCGTGGAAAGCATTACAGGTAAGTCCGTGTTCTGGCTATGCCCGTAGCAGCTACTCAAGCTGTAACACACATGGATCAGTGCTACCCAAGCTCCCGCAGGAATCAACCTATTGATATCCATAGTGAACTGCAAGATGGGCCTTTTCCGGCAGTTCATCGTCTCCTTTCAGTTACTGCATCATGCCGATTTGTTTATAGCAAAGGAAGCCTAAACGTGGAGGTGCTACCCAGAGGTCTCGGATAACGACCTTGAAAGTGATTTACATTTTTGAAATAATTTGGTGCTAGTGCAGAGATCAAAATGCTAAACCTGACTACTGTTAAAAAGTCCAATGGGCCAAGCAACCTTCATTGTTCAAGCTGAAAAGCCCGGGAAAAAAAAATATCTAAATAAGCTGAGCAGAATAAAATGAGAAGAAAATTATAGTCTTGATTCAAACCTCAATTACATTAGTATTTATCCTAGATACATCCTGGGAACACCTCCCGATAATGATCTGTTATTACTAAGACAGAAAAGGATGTCTTTAAAAAAAAAAAAAAAAAGTCCTTGTATTCTTATAGTGTCAATTAAAAGAATACAGGATGAAGATAATTCCCATCCCGCTTCGAAGTTCACATAACATGACTAATAATCCTTTGCATGTTTTATTTTGAAAACAAAGCAGTCCAAAAGGAAGATTTTATTTTTTAATAATGACTGTGTTCCATGCAGATAATCCATAGTAAATACATTGCATTAAAAGACAGTTAAAGTGCCTTTAGTTCCTCAAAATAGTCCAGCTGTGCTGTAAATTCAAGTATGTGGAAAGTAGGCCTTTAGTTATTAAGATAATTTTTTTTTAATCTGGGTCCTGGGCCCATTGATGTAAAAAACAGGGGGGTTAGCCCCCAACTTTCATAGGAGCAGAACCAACCTCTCGTTGGTCTCCTGTAAACCCCGCGCTGTGTTTTCCCAACTGCTGAACGCAGATGAGTGGCCAAGGAGCAGATGCGTGATGTCATTTTCTGCCTGATGACAGGCAGCTGCCTTACGCCCAAATGACATGCTCAGCCGTTGCCACAAATGACCAGGGCACGGTGCTTGGAAAGAGAAATGAGGAGCTGTAGCAGTTGTTTGTGGTTTGCATCTTCTTTTAACCAGCTGAGCAACGGACTGAGCACAGCTAACAGCCCCAGCCCGTTTTATAGCTATAAAATACACAAGTCAGTATACACATGTACATTATGCAGTCTGCTTTGAAGCAAGCCCAAATGCTGGGTTCGTCAGAACCCAGAGGAAAAATCTCAAGGTGTGGCTAGAGAAGCCACATGATTAAAAGCAAAATCAAACTCTTTTTGTGTCATAGTCGCCATCATTATGTTCTTGCTTCAGCACTCGAGACTAGCAAGATTAACCGGCATCTTGAAGTCAGTTACGCAGGTAGGAAAGGAGAATTGGTCCTGAGGTGTCTGACTTGGTGCAGGCAGCATTACGCTTGCACCCAGACTCTCCTCTCCTCTTCAACATTAGAGCAGTCCTTGCTGATGGTAAAGGCATTTTTCTCTTTCTTCTAGGCATCGGCAACGTTACCGTTGGGCTTTCTAGAATTTAATCGACAACCTCTTCTCTTCCACTACAAAGCCATGTGCAAAGAATATTCAGAAAAGATTGCTCCCTGCTGCCTCGCGAGCTTCCCAGACGTGAACTTCAAGTGCCCAGAGCTAGACCTCCTGTCGAAAGGTAGGACAGAATATTTTTTTTTTCTCCTCCTTGAGACTCAGCGTGTAAGTGCGTGCCTTGTTTCCCCAGGCTGGGCAGCGGGAGATGGCGGTTGGATCCAAACCTTCAGCTCAGAGCACGCACATGACTATGGGCAGTAACTTCTCCATCTACTCTACCACAAGGTCTTCGAGATGATGAATTGGAGCTGTTAACGCTCTACCTGACGATAACCCAAACCATATTCCTCAGTAGAAGGTAGACCAAACATCTGGTGCACAGCTACGGAATGGCCTGGTTTGGTTTGTTTCTTTCCTTAAAGGGCGGCGGGGGGGAAAGCCTTTTTTACTCCAGGCACTCAGAACTTGGCATCTCCACTGAGGTATAGGTGGTTTACGTATCTCAACCATTTCTCTGCTACGGCACTTGGATGTTATTCTCCACCTGAGTATCTGATCCTTTTCTGAATCCTTCTAAGATCCTGGCTGCAGTAATGCACCAGTGATTTATACAGCTCAATTGCACGCTATTTAGAGTCTGTTTTCTTTTAAACTTGCAGCATTTCAGAACTCTTGGATGTTACGTAGCATTTCTAGGGGTTGTAGGGGAAGAGGAGTACCTAAAATCTTGCCGTTACTGTGTATGCACGTTCAGAAAAACAGTAAGAACAAGGCCATTATTTGAAAAGAGTTAAATCTAGAGAAAATTCCTTACCAGCTCATAACCATTTCAAAGGAGATCAGATCCTGGGCAAAAACCAGATGACAGCATCCCTTTGAATTCTTTCTACTTCAGGGAAACAGGGGAAAAAAAACCAACCTTCCAGTTGAAAGCTTTATTTGGGAATAAAGTTTATCTTAAAAATATGTCTAAAGAGAGACTGTCTGGGCCGTAACAACTTGGCACGACTCAGTCTGACTTACCCCGTTTGAGCATTTTGGTGCTTTTGTGCCATAATAAGATGCAGCAAAAGTCTCCCTAGTGGCTATGTATGAGAAAGTATAATCTGGGGTCTAAATGCCACAAAGCATCCATATTTATCTTTAATGGCTATATAAATTCAGCAGATGAGAAGGAAAACATTAATTAGACAGACCCTGCCTTTGGCAGTAATCACCACCAGTGACAGCTGAACCAGCCAGTGGATAAAATATGCACCAAACATGATTATCAGAATAAATAACTGAGGATCAAGAGAAAATTAAAAAAAAAAAAAAAAAAAAGGAAAAAGCAGCCCCATACAACCAACACTTTTTCTGGTGGGGTAAAGAAAACTTTACCTTACACTGGACTTTGGGTTCTCTCTTTTTTTATACAAGCTTTTGTCAGTTTAGGGCCCAATCTTGCAGCTGGTGTCTGTGGAAGTAGGGTAGAGTATTTCTGCAGATTAGTCTTGAATTCTGATTGCACAGAAGGAGTAGAAAACCCTGAGAGGTCTAGTGTCGAAGCCCTTAGTTAGGGTCAGATTCTGGAATCATGATATACGTACAAATCCAGACCAGGGGCCTACACAGACATAATAAAATAAAAAAAATAGAAAAAAATTCCACTGACTTGAGTAGGCTCTAAAAACTGATGTTAAGGGGATAAAGATTTTCGATGGTATCAAGGCATGTATGCCTTCACTCCTTATTTATGTGAAATACCCATGAATGAGCTTGGATTTACTTCAGGATTTAGCCTGTGGGAAGACACTGCTTTTGCTAGTGGTCTGTCCCCATCCTCTTCCACCAAAACTTACTCTGTTCCTGCTGGCCACATCACGAGGATGTATTTTGAAGGAATCTAAGATATTTTTTTTTTCCACATTCTGTCTCCTTTAGGGAAAGGGTCATAATTAGTAATTTAGCAAACTAATTAGATGCCAAAAAGTGCATCAGAGCCATTGGCTCACAAATATCCTGAAGGTGAATCCTCTGCAGGGTTTTGCCCTTAAAATAGATCAGGTTTCCCTTTCTCTGGAGCAGGGGGTGGAAGCTGCTGCTTTGAAAGGAGAGGAGGGCAGGGAGTTGAAGCCACGGGTGGTGGAAGACCAGCTGCAGGATGAAAAGACAAGGGCTCAAGGCTTCTCAGCCATGAAGACAAAATTAAATGTTACCTGCCCCAAAAGAAGGTGAAGGGGAGAGCAGAGAAAGGGACAGAGCTGGGAGAGAGGGGAGGTGAGCCCCGGAGAGCCAACCTTACCCCGTCCTGGGCCGCCAACAGCATCTACCCCCAACTACCTAACCTCTCCGTGGAGGGGGGCAGAGGCAACTAGCCCGACTTTCCTGAGTGCAGGCAGAGCCAGAGGGTGCAGCAAAAAGCATCTATTTTGCCCTTCCCAAGAGCCTGGCTGCTTGAGGCAACTGCGTATTTTGCCCGTACCGAGATTTGCCCCCGGCTTTGCTGCCCCTGTTAAGACTCCTGGTAGAGGAGGGAAGAGGTCAGCCACACACAGTGGGGGAAAACCCAACCACAAAACAAAAAACCCACACCAAGCTAAAAAATTGACTGCACTTTTTTCTACCGCCACATCCAGGGCTTCAGTGCCGGGCTGCAGGCAGAGTCCAATGTCACAACTGACTGCCGCCGCTGCGAGCTCTGCTGTCCCATGAGGAATCCAGACAAGTCCAGCCTCACATCGCATCTTGTCAAATGCTCTATTGGGTCTTTTTCCTCTACGTGCTCTTTCTTTTCCAAGAGGGGAAAGACTTTGCAATAGAATAACAGAAGACTCCAGCACTTGAGACATGGGAGGCTTGAGACGCAGCGGGAGACGCGCTCAGCACTGTTCTGCTTCAACAAAGCCCTCCTTCTCCTGGCTGGCCGGCTCCACCTCTGAGTACGTTGCATGGTTGGTGTGATTTCGGAATTTCATGGCAGGCCAGTGATGTGGCCTTCGCTGTGGACAGAAACAAAGACCCATCAGAAGCTGTGACAGAGCCTTTCACACCAAGCCTGCAGGGAAATTGGAAACTCCGTCCTGAAACAAAAACAATGCTGTCTTTGTGAGAGTTTGACTTTTTATTAATAAAAATAATTTTTTTTAAATTGCTTTGTGCTTAAAAGAGTTCATTACAATGCATCAATCTCACTGAGCTGACCCACTAATAAGGTTAAAATGGGGAGCGGGGAGGAAATGGAAACTTTAAGTGAAATCTCACATCAGCCTCAGAACAAGGATGGCTTATGCCCGGGGTAGCAGCAGAGGACAGCCACGGGCTTCCCGTGCGACCACACGCAAGTCAGCTCTGTGTCTCCTCTCGATCTGCAAAACGGGGACAACTGCATTACCCCTTCTCAGCTGGGTGTAGATAAATGCATCAAACGTTGCCAAGTGCTCAAGTACTAAACTGGTGGAGGCCATGTAGATCAATTCTCTGAAGCCTGTGTCTGCAAACAGGACAGATGGAGGAAAGACAAGTGCTCTAGGAAAAAGCCAGCGAGTGATAAGGAAAGGCTGAGGGCTAAGAGTTGCTCACTCCCTCCGCAGCAGCTCCTATGCCAGGATTCAGCCTACTTCTGACTGCCTCGGGATCCTACACCAAGCGGTCTTCTGGCTTTTAACAGCAGATGGAGATTGTTGGACCCCCTATCTTCCCGAGAATTAAAATCTTCCATTTAGAGCATTCACACCACCACTTACACAGTAGCTGATGGCATGACATCTATCAGTAACGTCTGACAATTTTAGTCAACAAAATCCAGCTGGGCAATTCAAAAGGCAGCGATCTCAATTATGTCATCGCTCCAACTGAGCCCTCCAGCCAGGCTGCGTGTCGACTGCTCATGCAAGCAGGTGGAAGAGTCTAACGTTGCATGGGGGGGAAAAAAGGCAATGTGTGAAAGGGAGCGTGTGAAAGGGAGCAAAATAAAACAGTGTGGGAGGGAGAGAGCCTAAGTTTAAAACATCATCAACTGGAGGCTGGGAGATTAGCCGTGACTGTAGGACCATGAAAAGAAACTCGGATATGAACTCTATCAAAGTTCCTCTGTCCTCTTCTCTTTGCTCCCTGCTCTCCTCTAGAAGGTTAGGATTTGGGTTCATAGCAGAGGAAGAGAAAACCAGCCAGGGATAAGGTTCTCCACTCACCTCAATGAAGAACAGGGCAGCGTTGGAGGTGGGGTGGCTGTTGATGTAAATTCCAGCGAGGATAATAGCTGCAATGAGCAACACAGCCAGAACAATCCCCACGATAGTACCTGTGTGAATCGGGGTGCCTGCTTTCTTGGAAGGAAGGCTGCTTCCCACACCTGTAAAAAAGGATTCAGTGGAGTCTTGAATTGTGCTGAGACCTTGGTAAAAGAAAGGAGAGGAGAGAAAAGAAAAGCAAGGCAAGACGTTGCAGAGCTCTGCACGTACGACTGAGCACCTTAGCCTGCTACTGTCAGGCTCAACAAGAGGGGAAGATGCAACAGAGAGTTGTTGTCTGAGCTCCAGCATCCTTTTTGGATGGCAGCAGTAACCGGTTTGAGCGATTAAACCACCACCGTGCAGTATCCCCCCCTCCAATCCACAGTCTTTATATATTGGCTGCTCAATCTGATAGAAAGCCATTAGCCATATGCTGAGTGGGGTCCTCAGTGTGTCTTACCCGCAGCCCTCCAGCTTGCCCTCGGTCCTCGGCTATGAATATGCAATTGCACAGAGCTACAGAGGGTATATGGGGCATAGATTAACAGTGACATTACCAGCCATTTGGGGAGCAATTTGGCTGAAACTGGAAAGATCATGCATTTCAAAGGCCCCCCGTGCCTGCAAAGGAACTCATCCTGCACCCAGTTTAGCCAGTTTAACTTCCAGGAGCTGCTTTCAGGTAAGAGGGATAGGCTTGAGGTTTGCATACGACCGCGGTTCTTGCAAACCTGGTATCAGGTGAAGAGGGCTCAGCTCCTTCCCATACTCTGGAATTAGTAAGAGCGTTACAGCAACAGTTTGGTTCCCTGCCCTTGGGGCTGACGAACAGACTCGGACTGAGACGGGATTCACAGGAACAGAGATGAAAAAGGCAGAGCTGGGCTAAGGACACTTCTTCTGTTTGGATTTTACAGTGCTCTTTGGCACCGCTGGGGAAATTCAAAAGAACAAAGGACTTTGCGTCTGTGCAAAAACTGCAAAGAAAGGGAATTACATGCAAAGAGAAAACTCATCATCTTAGTTTGTACAACAGGACTAAGTGGGAAAAGTAGGCAAACAGCGTCAGGGTAAAACAGATTAGTCCCGACTCTCACTTTTCACTGCCTGAAATGGTATTAATCAGGGTAAGGACAATAGGAGCCTTATCCTGATTACATCCCTCCAATCTCAGTTTCACCTGTCCACCCCGCTGACTAATCGCAGCTCCCCGGTGCATTTGATTTCAGTGTAACATGTTTTCACTTGGAACAAATGTGAGCAGGCAGAGAGAAGATTAAGGGCTTACCTTCGCTTCCTGCATACTGATTGAGCTTCGTATCGTCTAAAAGAAGAAAACAAAGACAAAAAAAGTAAAGTTAGGAGCCGCCTATGATACTCTGCATGCTTCCCACCCGCTTTCATCCCTCTGTAACAGGGTCACTGACAGAACACACCTTTTGCACGGCATTTATGTGGCCAGTGAGAGTCTTAAACCTGTGAGTTTGGTGGAAGCATGTGGCTTATGGTTTACTGTCTTCCTTCACAAAGGGGGCACCTGGAGCACAAACATCTGAGGAAACCAGTCTTTAAGGACGCTCAGTGTGCCAAGCAGAACAATAAATGAATGCTGGATGGGGCCCCAGCCCTTGTGGGTGTCTGTGTTCAGACTATGGCATTTGCAGCAATCCGCTGCTAATACCTCCTGAATAAATCAGTGGGATGTTACGCTGTAGTTGTCTTCCACGGGGGCCCCAAAATCCAATTCCATTCTTCATCTCACTCTGGAAGGACCAGGATATATTGTACAAGGCTTTATGTCCTGATGCTCTCCCCATCACCCTCGCGAGTCCAGCGGAAATCCCGATCCAGAATTCTTCCCGCTTGGCGTACGCATTCGCTAGCTGCAGTGCTGACACACGACCAGCCAGTCAGACACGTTCACAAACATCTCCGTGAGCAGAGCCAGCGGGCTGGGCTGGCTGGGGAGGATGCAGAGGGCTGGGTCCACTCCTTTGCTTTGCTTGTTCCTTTGCTGTGCTTCTCCAGCTAAGGTTCGCTGCCCGATGCAGCTGGCTGTTTGTTTCCTTCCAAGATTACAAATTAACTTCATGCTTGACTATGTCACAGAAAGACTCTTGTTCTTTTTCCAAGAATTGGCGACGAGTTGGAAAATAATCTCAGTGGTGGTGTTACACTCCCCCCTTCCTTTAATTGCTCCTTTCAAAGTCAGCTCTGTCAGCCAGGCGCTCTGTTCCTCCCCCCAACTCCTTCCCGTTGCTGAAGGACAATTACTAATGTTCCTTTCTATTTATTCTAATTAGCAGTTTGCGTTAGGGACTATTAAGCAGCAAAATTGAAGTGATACCTGCCGCTAGGATCGGAGGAGCCAGCCCTCTCTTAATAGGATTAGCAAGCTTTAGCACATGGGTGTCTCAGGGGAAACTCAGGTCCTTATGTGGAGCTTTCCTACGCTGGAATGAACACCATTCCCGAGCAGAGGGCAACCACAAGCCCGTGCTGTATTACTGCCGGCCTGAGCGCACTGGCAACCCCGAGTCACCAGCTAGGGCCAAGCACGTTAAAAGCACGAGCCCCTATATGCAGTATTAAGCTCTGGTACGATGCTGGGGCGTCTGGTCACCAGGCACTAGTTGCTTGTTGAGCTTCACAAACGTGTGGAAAGGCTGCGATGCGACTGTGAAACTCTTCCCGCCGGAGGGTCCCGGCTCACCCCTCGCCACATCGCTCCGAGCCTCGCTCGCCTCCTTCTCCTTCCCCTGCCTCCCGTTCCCACCCCTGCCCTGCGCTTCGAAGACGGGTTCGTTATTGCGTTTATCTGGATACGAATTGGCTTCATGAGGCATCAGGGTGAAAGACCTCTGCAGGGATAAGCGTCGAGGACGGGGTGTCCCTGCCACAGCTGCTGCTCGGGGGGGGGGGGGGGGGGGGGGGGGGGGGGGGGGGGGGGGGGGGGGGGGGGGGGGGGGGGGGGGGGGGGGGGG
>JAVKLA010000081.1:44220905-44235166 GCA_034782735.1 Sagittarius serpentarius
ACACCATGGGCCAGCCATGAACATCACATTCACAGCAAAATTAAAAAAAAAAAAAAAAAAAAAAAAAGGAAATTACAATGATGCTTAGAAAAGAGGAATTTGTTAAAGTTATTGTTTTAAATAACCACTGTGACAGCACGTTATACTTGCCACAGCCTCTTCCTCTTTGGGAGCAGTCACAGAATTGGGATAAAAAGTGCCGCTGTGTGCCTCGAAAGACCAGAAAAGCCTAATTTTTTGGTTGCGTTAGATTTCCTCACACCACTTCCCCGGAGGACCTCGCCAGCACTAGCCCAGAAGGGCTCGGGCTATTTCCCTGGAGAGGTCCCCTCTGCTCGTGAAGTCCAAGAGCACGTCGAGGCCCCGGCCGCTCCAAGGGGGCTGCGCTACGTGGCCGGGGTGAGGTGCCGAAAGGCAGATCCGGGTTACAGCGAAACTCTTGCTTTTCGAGGCGGGTAACGCGGCGTCCAGCCCCCGCTCTGCGACCGCGGGACGCAACTTCTACAGAGGCATCGCGGGGTTCTGGGGTGCACGCCGGTTTTCAGGGGAGGACGAGGGAAGGGCCGGCGTATAGGGAACGGCTCAGGGTCTCAAATCGAGGACCTGATGGGCCTGGGTCCAGCTGGGCTAGTGCAGAGACTGGGAAAGACGCAGTTGGCACAAACAGGGAGCTTTCAAATTGATTTGATTTTCAAGTCAGGGCTTGCTCCTCACTGAACCTTTCAGTAGAGCCTCCACTTTACATCGCTTACCCCTCAAAACGACAGCACAAAGACATTCCCTCTAAACGACGGGCCCCGAATCTCAGCGCTCGTTAGACACAGGGCCGGCGCTCGACCCAGCGCCCAGCACTCCTCCAGCCCGGCACAAACAAGGGCGCACGCACGCGGCGCGGAAACACAGCATCCCCAAAGGCAGCCCGTGTCCGGTACGCTGCCACGTGCAGGAGGGCTTTTTTTTTTTCTCTACAAAGGTATTCCTCTAGTAAGACACAGCTTGGAAAATGGTGTTTATTGGTATTTATAAATACAAACATAAGGAAGAGTCCATTTGAAGACGGATAATTGACTTAAAAGGACACTGTCAAGTAGTTTGAGCTACCTTAATGCTGTCACCCTGTTTGGGAAAAAAAAAAAAAAAAAAAATGCTTTGGGTTCTGTATTGTTGAGTTTTCCCTTGAAAACTCTGCTCTGTTACAAAGAAATCAGTCAGCCAACTACACCCTGGCTTGCAAACCCATTTAAACTCTCCCCTGCCACTAACCAAAGCGTTCTTCCCAGAGCTGTGCAAATACTGTGATTGCTGGGTGCCGCCCCAGGCGCACCCGCCCGTTCAGAGTCAGTCTGTTACTGTGGGAAGCGCCATTATCTTCTGCCACCCTGAAAATCGGAGAAAGGAGTTCGGCAAATGAAGTATAGGAACATGCTCGTTGAGGAGAGAGAGAGAGAGTCCACAGCGCTAAAGAGGATTTGAATAAATATAATGGATTAAAAGCGATCTACAGGAAAGGAATTGACAGTATCCTTTTAAACACAGCATACTGGATTTCCTCCCAGCAGACTGTGCATCTGCAAGACTTCGTTAAGCACATACAGATGGGTGGGGGAAATCTAAGTTGTAGATGAAGGGGATACAGCTGCGGTGGTACTCAGCGACCCTTCCGCCTGCCTGAATAGCTCAGACAGCAGCAAGAGGGTGGGAAGCAAGACACTGCCCTCAAAGCAAACCCCCTGCAAAAAACCAAGCCCCCGGGACCCTAAAATAGCCATTCCTCGAGCTGCACCCTGCTCTTCCCCCACCGCAAGACTCTTCAGCGTAAAGGTGAAGGACCACTTCCTCGGCTGCTGGCAGCTAGGAGGATGATTAAATAGACTTGCTCCTCTCTGTCTCAGTCAGCTGGGAACCATCCATAAACACGTGCGCTCCCTTCCACCCCGGGGTGCAGACAGCAGGAAGAGCGCAATTACTTGGCCGTCAGCTCATCTTCCACAAACCTGTTAGAGTTTGACCAAGTTCCGCCCCATTAAAGCCTTGGCGCCTGCCCATCTGTTCGCATGTTTCATACTGGGCATCTGGAACTGCCAGCGTCACGGAACCGGGAGTTCACAGAGCTGGCCCGGGCTGTCTACGCTCCTCTGAAGCACCTGGGCTAATCTTGCCTGAAATGCCTCAAAACCAGCCGCTATCAACACATACCCTGACAGCTGGGAAGGACTGGCACATCGCAACCCCCCACTGCATTCAGATGGTTCCTTCTCGGGGGCAAGACACTTACCTGCGGAAGATGGAAAAGTCAGCAGTATCACCCAGCGCTCGCACCTCAGCGTACAAAAACGTGACAATAATCGAGGGCGTATTTTCAGGCCTGCTGTTCCTCCCGCTTCCATGAGCGAGTCATTATTTCTTGATCAGGGCAACAAGCAAAAAGATTCTACTTTGCTGTTCCTTGGGGGCAGGATGAAGGGTCGGAGGGACAGGACAGGAGGAAGAGGGAACTTACAGTCACTGGAACAGAGACTATAACTTTTTCCCTACATCAAGAGTTATATTCTTGTCACTGGGATAAAACCTGAAATGCAAAACAAATTTGGACACCCCATCACTGACAAAAACAGGCCAAGAAGCCTACAAGAGCCTAGCCTGCAGTGCAGCTCACTTGCCATTTAACAATCTTCCTAACAGGTCGTTACAGGCTCAGGCTTCTAATGGTAAAAAGTACTTTAAAATTTAAATTACTGATTCGTAACGTTTGTTTGGTAAATCTCAAAAAATTACTGAATCTGTAAAAAAAAAAAAAAAAAAAAAAAAGATGTAGGGAGGGTAAAAAAAACCAAAAAACCTGAGCCTGACGTTATAGATTTCAAGCTATATCACAACAATCTAGGAAGCCTCTGGCTGGATGCTACAAACACAGGAGAAAGAGATGAACCTTCAATGTGAGCATGCTCAGGGTGGTCAGCAGGGAATGGGAAGCAGAGAAGCACAAGTAAATCATGTCTCACAACAGCCGCTGTTTCATTCCCTCACTGGAAAATGGACACAAAACTTACTGGGATTTTTGGGTTCGTTTTTTCTTTTTTTTTTCTTCTGGACAACAGATGCAGGGTTAAAGCATGTTCCTTTCCTCTCCCCCTCTCCCCCTTTCAAAGCATTTCAGTTACTATTCCAACGTCAACAGCAGCAACAGTCATTCTGGGTTCGCAAAAACCTCCCCTCCTTACCGCGATGCTTTCATCTGAGCATGCCCAGTAGGAATGGTTCAGAATTACACCACTCCACCTACAGAAAAAGCCAACACAGCTCCAGCTCCCACACCGCCAAGTTCATCAGTTTGCTGGAACAGGTGGGGTGTGTATATGTATGTGTATGGGTGGCTACAGGGGCCTGGCACCACAGCCCTGCTCACTGGCCCTCGCAAATGACACTGGTATCGCTTTCTTTGAAGATACTGGTGTCCACCGTAATTCTACAAGTGTAATTAAATACTCAGTTTGCAAGGATGACCACTTCCAGTGTCATAGGATGATGCAACATCTGCAGAAGCGTTGTCTGCTGCCTCCAACCGAAGGAGGTGGAGTCACAGGCGCGAAGTAGGCATGGACTTTAATATTGGGTAAATGGGTCTGAAAAGACAAACACAACGTGTCAAGCGACAAGGGTAGTGGTAGTGGCAGTGCAAGAGTCAAAGAGAAGCTGAAATAGGCCTGGCTTACTTCTCTTCAGACTACAAACTAACACACACATAAAAACTAGAGTCGAACTCTTTCAGATCACCAGTGGGATTTTCCCACAGACTGTGGATTAGCAAGTTCTTTCTGCTACCAGAAAGCAGAGCTACAGGGAGTAAGGAAAAATGACGCTCTTTCCTCCCCATTAATCCTGTGGTAGCTGTGGGGAACAAAGCAACATCTAACTGTACAGATCCGTGTTCTCTTTGCAAACAAAATGTTATCATTGCTCCTCTTTTACAGATGGAGAAAGAGACTCAGGAGGCAGCCACTGGGACACAAGAGTGCCTTGGATGACCGGCAGCTAGAGACAGAGCGGCCCTGGCTCTGTCCCGCTCACAAGGCCACGCAGCCTCCCCGATAGCACACGGCCTCTATTACAGGATTATCCCGAGTTATTTATATGGGAAGTGTCAGTATAAAGTGCACTACAATCTACACTGAGCATATAAAGCAGTGGAGAAGAGGTGCCATTCTACGTATTTGCTGTGGCACAAACTCTTGGTCCCCTGCTTACAACACCCACACGTATGAGTGCCTATAGAACGAGCGCTTGCATGCTGGGTCTCCTCTGTTCCTTTCTGCTGCTACTCAGTGGACACAGCAATTATCTCTCTTCCCTACCAGCTAGCGTTCATCCCCATCCAATCTTCTGGTGCACGACAGCTATTAAACTCATAGATGATGGTTCTCACAATACTTTTTAAGAATGAGCAGATCATGAGGAAACCAAAACCTCAGCCCTCCCTCCTCCCCACCAGATAAAGTGTTCAAGTCACAGCCTTAGCAGTGTTTTTATTTATATTTTTTTTTTTTTTTTTTTTTTTTTTTTTTTTTTACCCTGAGTCTCTTGATCCCTGCCCGCGTGATTTGCTGACAGTCGTACAGTTCTATCCTCTCCAAGCTGTGGCAGCTTTTCAGGTGCTCCAGGGAGGCATCCGTGATCAAGGGGCAGTTGTCCAGCTCTATGACCTCCAAGCGGTCGTGTGCGCAGGCGCCGTTTCCCAAGTGACGAATCCCATCGTCCGTGATCAGCTCACAGTGGGACAAACTCTGCATCCAAACACAGCAGGTTAGCAGCCTCTGCCCTCGGCAACCAGAAGCCAACAGAAGGCGACGCCGGGCGACAAGACAGAAGATGGCCCACGCATTTCGCAGGTTTGGACTGGTTTGCCACATTGGCTTTTTGGACAGGTCGATACTCCCGCCTTGCACTGGAGCCACTGCTGCGCTCCAGACTGCAGGCGCTGGGCTCTGTGGGCCTCCAACGACTAACGTGCCTGAAGGGGAAAACTCATAGCTGAAGCTCAGCGGGAAAGGCAGCTGCTGAAAGAGGAGACCCACAGGGCCAAAAGACAGGACAGCACAGAAACAGAATCAATACCTCTGCTATCGAAGAAATCACCTTTGTAAAACCAGTGGCCTTACACATCGTGGGAGGGACCCTGTCACTGGGTCTAAGAACCAGCAGAAATACAACGTCACCTACTTGGTGCATTTTTTGGCAGGGGGGGCTGCATCTTAAAAGTTCTTGAGGAGGAAGCGGGGCTTGAGCTAGGAGATAGCATCAGCCTCTTGCTCTGTTGAGGGGCACAGCGTGCAGAAAGGATGGCTGCACAGGAGAACCCACTGACTGCATCCCCCTACCTCCCAGGACAGGTTTTCTCATGACGACAACGGAGCAGCACACACAGGGACGCAGAGGAGACTGGGACTAAATTCCCAGAAATTTAGACCGTGAGGAACATGGCTTTCCAGAGCCAGCAAGCCTTCCAGGTCTCAGTTGCCCAGCTCCATACTACCAGCGAGAAGGGCTGCAGCCTCCTCTCCTACGGATGGACTGACAGCCCAGTTTGTAGACAGACTCGGCTAGGCTTGGGGAGGACAGCCAGAGGCTGGTACCAGGAGAATCCAGTGTCCTATAATTCATTTTCAGGCAGCTGTGGGTGCCTGGCGTATGATTAATGCTAGCAGTAGGGGAGGGACAATAGGTTCTTCAGGGTCAAGTTTCTAGCCGAATTCTTCCAGGCCTTCACAACATGTCTATGAAGTCAAAGAGACAAATCCCCACAGGCAGTGCTTAAAATCTCTTTGTTTACAGAAAGAAAATGCTGAAAGTTTCACTTATAATACTCACCAGAACCTGGAGCCGTGGACAGTGTATGGAAAGCTGGATTAGTGTACTGTCTGTTATCTGGAAAAAAAGAAAATGCCCTTTCATGCTGGGTGCTTTGCGCAAAGACTTCCCCCCCCCTCTACAAAAGAAAAACTGCAAACTTTTGCCTAATCCACGACAGTGTTCCCCACAGTCACTCTCCTGAGCCCCTCAGGAACTCATCTCCTGCATGACCAAATTTCGGATGTACAGGTTCTTCCATTCCCTCACAGAAATCAGCTCATGTCCTTAAAGGACTGTTCAGGCAGAGGTATTGCTGTTTTTTTGAGCTTCCTTAAGTAGCTCTCGCAAAATAAGCTCACAATTAAGAGAAGCAAGTGAGCAGACCTCTTCAACACCACAATGTCTCCTAAATGTTTTTCTCTGAAAGTACAAGAGGTGTTCAAATCCCCTTCCAACAGCTTGGTGGGCTGCTGCATTGTTCCTCTTTATTCTTTAGGAGGAAAGAGACTCGGCACAATGGCTCTCTAATCTAAAAGCATTCAGAAGGGAACTTGCTGGGATGTCTTTGTTCAATGCAGTCAGTCCCAAGGACACAGCCCAATTTTTCTTCTTCCTTTTTTGGGTTAACTTTAAATCACTTCCTGTCTGGACTATTGTAATTTCCTCTTGTGATGATCTGAATTTCTGCCCTGTAAACATCAGGAAGCACAGAACAGCAGGGTCACACTGTTCTCAGGGCAGGAAGCAAAATCCTTTTATCTCCACTGTCTGTATCTGAATCAATTTCAAATCTATCCTTAGGGTTACAGATTTTTCACAGGATCTTGAGTAAATTCAACTACGTCCCCCTGTAAATGCTACCTTGAAACGGTACATACCCTACAAAACAGGGTGTAGTCACATACAAGAGACCTTCTTAAAATTAACGAAGACAGCTGCAGCGCAGGGTTATAAGAGACCCAGCAATAACAGACTCATTACATGACATCCCACTGCCTTTGAGGAAGGCTAACAGTAGCACAGGCACCCGGTTTTATTTCGAGTTGTTGCCACGTCCTCTATAAAATCACTGCTGTTCAAACAATCTGGCTATGTTTTTTTCAAAACAGACATAACTTCCATTATTTCTAGCAATGTATGTAGCAGAAACCTCTCCTTGCCTTACGTGTACAGATCTTACTCCGGGACCTGATCTTGTGTCAAGGGTCACAACTCACACATCTATTACATGACCTTCAGGACACATCTATTACTATTAAAGATTTGTTATCATTTACAGCAGCGGTCATTACTACAAAATACGAGCAAAGGATCAAACGACAAAAGCAGTATTTTCTTATCGAAATACATCCAATCTTCTTGCTCAGGATTCTAAATCAAGTTCTCATTTGGAGACAATCTGCTACTTTTTCCCCCCTCTTTCTACACTTCTGTGACTGTGCTAGAAGAGAAACAGCCAGAGGTGGCACCTCCTACCTGGACGCACTCTTCCAGGTCCATTTTTTCAAGCTCATGGCAGTTCTAGGAACAAACAGAAGACCGAACACACAAACTAACCGCAAAGGTCAGACAGCAAATATGAACACAACTACAATAAAGACAGTTCTTTTTAAAAATGAAGGTTTTTCTCCATGAAACACCATGACTGGAAGGAAGGTTTGCTGCTTCTTTACAAACAGCACCAAGTATAGTAAAAGAAATCTAGGAATTTCACTCATTCAAAGGCACAGAGGTGTTTATTTCTTCAGGGAAAGTAAAGGTAGTTAAATTCAGGGTCACTTGTACACAACACAGATTAATCTAGAAAAACAGTGAAGTTTATAACTCCCAAGCATTTAACATTTCATGTAGTTTGGATGCACATCCTCCTCGATGTGTGGCTCAGGACGATGCCAAAGATTCCATACAACCTAATTCTTGTAACTTCGCTTCCACTCAAACGTCAAGATCCAAAGCATTACAAAAACCCACATTCAGAAGGAAGCTACTGTTTGTTCGTATTTATCATGAAAAGAAAGCAAAGATACTTGATGAAAAAGTGGAAATGAGCACTTACCCTAGCTAGAGTGGTAAAGCCCACATCTGTTAGTTGAGAACACCTTGCAACTTCTAATATTCTGCACAGAAAGAATTTACAATAACCATGGTGGAGTCACTTTGCTTTTCAGAGTGCTTCATTAAAAGCTTCCAGCAACCCAGAAAAGTTTGACCCGGTTTAGGCTGTGCTCTCTGAGAGGATAATTTGCACAGAGCATCCACCCTCTATACCTGAGCGTAGGTCACAGGGAAAAAAAAAAAAAAAAAAAAAAAAAAAAAAAAAAGAAGTCAGGCTAAAAGGGAACTCCAAGGGTCATCCAGTCCGCACCCTGCTACCAGGCAGGGAGGTCTAATCCGACAAATGTTGGACTAAGGTGCTCTTAAAAACCTTCACTGCTGGACTCTCCACAACCTCCCCGAGTGATCTCCTCTGGTTTCCACCCCAAATACAGATCTCATCGTGAAGAAGGGTGTAATACACGACAACCTGGCAGACGAGCATTAGAGAATAAATATTTAATGCCACGATAGAAGAGTGTGAAGTCTTCTAAGAGGCAAACTACTTGCTTCTGTGAAAACAGACAAACTTTCTGGCAGACAGTTACTGCAGCTCTACAGAGGTTTCCTTCACAGTGCTAACATATTTATCTACCTTCATAGAAAGGGAAGCCAACTTTCTAAAGTGCATTACACATTTCACCGTATGGAGCTTAATACTGAAGCTGAACACAAACACAGAAACCATCTGGAACTGAAATGATATTTTACCTTCCTCTTTCAAAACTGGTTTCCATACACTTGTACGCTACACTCTGTACCCGTAATTCTTTACACGAGATATCACAGAAAACAGTTGTGTTGTGTTTTCCCCTGGAAGACGTATTTTATGCCATTTAATACAGGCCACTCAGCTGTTACAGATGTCAGATAATAAAACTGCCTCTTCTTTCTGCACCTGGCCATTTTCTGAATTATAGCGAAGTCTTCCTGAAGAAACTTGTCCTAATAAAAAAAAGTCTTAAAAAATAAAAAAAGCAAGCACCTGCAGAGATGTCGCTGGAAGCCCACTCTGTCAAGCAGAGTGAAAGTTTGCACAAATTCCATCTGCTACAAAATCGTGAAAAATCTGTTAATATCACATGTCAAGGGGAAACAATGTTGTTTAAATGTGTTTTCAGTTCTCAACACAAAAGTAAACTAACCTCAACTGTTTTTCATAAGAGAACAAAAGTAGGTACACAGTGGTGTAAAAGGGGACTGCTACTAAGCAAGTCTATCGGCAGTGCACACCACCATGGCACGGAGCTCTTTTACCACTGTTTTACTCGCACAAGTTTAGAAACCAGAAGTTTGGGTACAATTATGATCATTCCATAGCAAATGCCAGGAAAAAGCTCAATGATAAAAAGTGCCCTTTCAGAAACACCTTCAAAGTCTGCAATGGGTGAAATACTACTTGACCATGTCACCAAGATCCTTTGCTCAACATGCAACCGGTCACTGGAGCTCGCGTAACTCTGCAGTGAAAACTTACCTAAGCCTCGGGCAGTTCTGTCCCAGGGCATTCAAGATGGCATCTGTAATGTTAGAGCAGCCTGAAGCACACAAGGATTGTAACTTGTGGCATCCTCTGCATATTGTAATGAGACCATCATCTGTTATTTGCTACAAGAAAAACAATAACAACATCACAAGCCATAACGACGTAGGTGGAGGTGCAAGGTGCTGAATATTTTCCTTCTCGAGGCTTCCAACTAGGCACTTAACTGAGGACAAGTTATGCTTCTTTCAACCCCAAAATGCATTCAAATATTTCACTGGAGCAGCTGAAACAGGATAAGCCACACTGAAGTGACTTGTAAACATTCAGAAAGTGATTCCACATGCATGGAAATGTTTCTGAGCTGAGCCATGTGAGCGATGGGGGAAGGCACGGCAGCAGCAGGCCTAGACTCAGTCTCCTGCCTTCCTTTGCAACCCTTGCTTGTAAAGGCCTTCTTGGCTGAAACTCAAGATGAGAAAGCACCCAACAGTCAGAGTTACCCACAAAATAAGCAGCAGGTTGTTTTCACAAACAGCCTTTTAAAAATACGCTTCAGTGGCTTGGGACCAAAACCTGAACTGCGAGAGACGGGCTTACAGCCAAAATCACGTTAAATTCACCCCATGGCACAGAAGCCCCATTGACCTGCTGCATCCCCAGACACACAGGATCTGTCCAGCTTCACATGCTCTGCTCTGGGACGGCAACAGTGCACGAACCTGCTCCAGATGTTTCCCCACGTAAGCAAGAGCACAAGGGGCTGGGACCCAGTGTGGCTGCGCCGAGGAGCTGCACGGAATCGAGAGCGACGCAGGCAGTGGGATAAGGGAAAAAGGGACAAGAGGTGGCAGAGGCTGTGCATGCAGGAGGACCAGGTTAAACCTCACTTAATTCTTAGGTTCTGGATTGTCAAAGGCAGCCAGACTCAATTCCTACAGAAAAGCACCAACCTAGGGATTGGCATTGCTTCTTTTAGAATAGCAAACAGCAAGTCTGTGGGCTGGTAAGCCCCAGTTCTGGAGTGAGATGAAATAGAAACTGAGTAGTGGCACCAGCCTCAAGCCAGTCTAGTAACTGGTAAAGCTACTCCTCAAATGGGACTGGGAAAGGACAGCCCTGCAGCCCCCAAAGGCCTTGCCCACTTCTGCGGAAAAGGAAGAGGCTGTCCAGTTACTCACTGCGTCAGACTAACTGCATGATGGTACGTACAAAGAGCCCATTCCAATTTCTTTTTTGGCACAAATATACATTTCTGGCACTGCAGAATAACTGGTTTAGAGCCCTTCTGTGCAGGGTAACCGCACTTCTTGGTTCAATTTTATAAAGAGACCAGAGGAACCATCTGGCTAGATCACCACACAAACACTCCAGCCCAATGGAAAGAATTTTTCCAGCTAGCCCTGCAAATGAGTTTAGAAGCCCCGTGGGCAGGGCAAAGAGACAAACAATTCTGACAAAGTGAATGCTATGACACTGTTCTGGGGACTTATTCAACATTACTGAATGCTACCAAAAGCTGTTTTTCATCAACTATTTTTAAAAGTCTCGTAAATTTACAATTGCCCTGTCTGCCCAGATGATGACGTTTCTGGGATGGAGTACATTCTGCGTGGTTCTGCTTAGAGATGGCCTCTAAATGCACAATGATGGCCGAGCTGGGAAATCACAGGAAGCTTTACTTACTAAGCATGTTTGAAGGTTTAAAGTCACCAGTTCGGGACAATGTGCACCAATGTATTTCAGAGCTTCATCCTCAAGCTGGAAAGAAAAATTTAGAGACTGAAGCAACCTGCCAATACTTGAAGCAATCTTCAAACAAAAGCTTTGAGAACAATAAAGCATCTGTGGTTTGGATACCTATGGGGGAGGAGGGCAATGCACTGCAGTCTCAAAACACACAGCAATAAGTGCATGCTTTTTTTTTTTTTTTTTTTTTTTTACCATCTCGGGAACAGAGCTCAACGACCCACAACACTAAGTTACCGATTTACAGAAGAGCTGATCTGATCAAACAGGCGTAATTAACAAATCAAGTACTGAAATCAGAAATTACTTACAGGAATTAAGGAAATGCTTCACTAGTGAGGGCCTGTAAGTAACACTATTTTTAAACTGCAATACTGGAACTCAAAAAAAAAAAGTCTTATTTCAATGTGAGGAGCACAAACATATCCAGGTTGTTTTCTGATGACAAAAAAGCCTGCTATTCTTAAATCTATAAGAACAGATGGCAAGTAATTGATAACAAGGATGTATTGCCATCAATATTACTCACAACTCCATAAATTACTAGAAACTCAAGCTGTTTCTATGACCTGAATTCTCAAAATAGGCTGAGATTGTTATATTTTTAATCAAGTCATTTTTACAGCCATGTATACCCATCGCATGTATTAAAAATCCAACAGTGGTATAAATTTAGAAAAACTACTGACTATAGCCCTTACAGCTGGTCTTTCTTGTGCACACGAGGGTATTACTGCTTTGTGCACATAACCACCCTATTATTGCTTTGCTTTTCGTAACAAGCTTTCAGGACTTCCTGTGTCCATGCACAGGAGAAATATGCTTTTTGCAAAACAAAAACATATAGCTGTTTATCTACACACAGCAGACAAAAATGGCACTCACTGACTCATACTTAAGGAATCCTTACCTTCAAGAAAAAAAAAAAATCCAAACCAAATAAGCAAATGTCAATGTTCGGGTACAAGGACCTAACAGATCAGAGATCATTTTCCAGGTCTACCTTGAGGTTCTGAAACTCTTGGGAGTCTCTGGGTCACAGGTTTCAACTCCTGCAGGGTCAGTTTTACTCTCCTTTTTCAAGGACAAGATTCTGAGATACACGTTTGCTCCTTTCTAGCCTATCTGTCTGCATTAAAAAGGCCCCAGTCCACTTAAGTTAAAAAAATAATTAGTCCCCACATTCTTTGTGAAATAGCTTTGCAAGGAGCTCTTGCTCATTAAAAGAATAATGCTCAAGGTTGATGTTCCCCACGCCCCAGTGCATAATTGATGTAACTCCTTAGTAAAGCTGTAATACAGGGAAGTGTTTAATATGTTAAAACTTTTCAATGATTCACCAGGTAAGACAGTAAAGAAAGATTAGAGGGAGTTAGTCTAAATAACAAGTATAACAAGGGGGGCAAAAAAAGCCCTTTTGGCTGTAAGAGTTAGCACACCATTCATATATTCCAGAGGACAAGCATCAGTCTCTGCAGCCTCTTCAAAATACACTGGTATGGCTCTTGAGCTATACAATATACTTGAGGGAATAGTACTACGTTCCTGTCTGGCTGCAGAGATGTCTTTTAAAGGAGTCACATACACCGTCATTCTCTTCAACTAACTAGAAAATCCAAACGACATGTAGAGGAAATTCTGTCACCAGCACTGATGAATACTGTCCTGCTTTCCAAAATCTTCTGAGCCTTCAGAAATGGATGGGTCTAGCCATGAATAACAAAGTTATCTCCTCTTTAAAAAGTCTGCGCAATGTGTTCCCGATGGGAAAAAAGAAGAATGATTCTACAGTTAGATATGCAATTTGTTCACTATTCACACTGAGCTCAAAGCTATTAAAGAATTTCAATAAAAGCAGTTAATCTCCAACAGACAGATTGTGAGTAATTTCAGTAACGTAACATTTCTGGAAATAGAAAAATGCACAATACTTTACCCGCATACTTTCAGTTACAGCAGAAATAAGCCAGCTGTCCTTATTCAATTTGAGCACTCTCCACAGAGCCATACCTGTGTGCAGCCTTTCAGAAACAGGGCTTTGAGTCCACCGCAGCCTCTCACCAGAGCCTGGATGCCATCCTTAGTCACTTGGTCACACCAGGAGATATTCAGCTGTTCCAGCAGTGGGCATCCCTCACTTTGGAGATGAAAGGAAAAGCGTGTGGAAACTTGGTTTTGTTTTGGAAAGAAATCCCGCTTCAAGCCAGAATCTAGGAAATTCCCATTTCTGGAACCCACATGAGCACAGATGTACACCCGCACCCCACACCCACAGGGAACACTTTTGTCAAACGTCATCTCCAGACGTGAAGAGCTCTCCAAAGGCAGTATGAGGAGCTCTAAAGCAGGGTATTAGTAGGGTAAAAGACCACCGATATATCCCATTTTGGACACCTCCCAGCTCCTATACAAGGACACACACTGTGGGCTTTCTGGATCTGAATACAACCAAACCACCCTCAACAAAAACCAAAAAATAGGGTCAATCTCTGCGATGCTGCTTCTAGCTTTCCAGGTATAACTTTGCATTTGCCAGTAGGAGTAACACTCAAGTGTAATTTGTAATTAGGAAGAGATAGACACGCTATCATGTATTTAAGATAGCTGCAGTACAAATGTGACCATGTGAAATTAGGGACAAGGATGAAGACCCTCAAGGGAAGGAAAAACCAGGCTCAAAATATTTTAATGTAGCTACAAAAATAATTTAATCATTCATTTTTTCTTTCAAATTAGTTTTTTCTTCTGGTGTCTAGATTCACCCTCCAGTATTTTTTTTTCCCCCATGATACAGCTTTCCTGTATCTTCTTTTATTCCAGTGGTATATCACTTGAATTTTTTTTTTTTTTTTTAATACCTTGGCCTCTATTGTTACCTTTAGTGTTTTTTTTTGCCTCGTTCTCTGTCCCAATATCTTCCCACCAATGTCTGTCTGTCCCTTCCTTTTCTAGATTACTTGGCAATTCCATTTAGCAGATTTAAGCAGTTATATGTCTCCTAAGCAGTTTAAAAAGACAAATAGTCACATGCTGGTGTTCACCTTCTAGCTATGTAAACAATTGCTAAGTACACTTACAATGAAGAAGT
>JAVKLA010000081.1:44235176-44264867 GCA_034782735.1 Sagittarius serpentarius
TAAACAACCATTTTAAAAAGGCAAACTAAGACTTTTGCCTCCCCCAAAATGCCTCCTCCAAGACTTTAATAGAATATAATTCTTCTACTGCTAATAACTGTCAGCCTAGGTACAAACAAGGTCGAGGGCAGCTTTTACTGAGTCCTCCTCTGTCTCGGCAAACCAGGAGGAACAACATGAGAACGTGGAGCTCTGCTGGGGAATGCCTTAAGTCTAACCACAGTTACACCTCAGCCTATGTCAGTCTCCTCCAAGGCACACAAGTCACACGGGGCAACGGTAGGTCACACTACCTGGAATCAACCGGCAAAAGTCAGTGGTGTTGACTCCTACCTCAGTGCTTTCAGAGACAGGTTGGTTATGGAAGTGCAGGAAGCCAAATCGAGGTGCCTGAGTTTAGAGCAGAACTTACTGAGGTTGGTACATGTCCTGAAAGAGAGCATACAAGACGCTCATGCAATGGATTTATTCCAAGTCATACACATTTCACATGACATGCATTATATTACCTACTGCACGCACAAGCCTGGCCCTCCCTTAAAAAAATGAGATGGAGAATATAACATGGTGCACACAGAAAAGGGGATGACAGGGCAAACAGAGAAAAGAATTTTACTATTTTACTCACGCATCTGTGATCTTGGTACAGCCATTTAGGTTCAATAATTCAATATTTCTGCAGTTCTGTGCAAACGTCCTTTATTAAAGGAAAGGGAAAACACAGTACTTTTCAGGCAATAGACTTCCAGATGTTTTACAGTGTTTGTTTTCACTGTAACACATCAGACACAATTTTACAAAATTGTCTCAAACAAAAGAAATAAGTAAATAAATAAAATAAATAACTTATGTTGCCCCGTATCTTGCCTTGGGATTTCCCTGCCTAAAGGCAAGAGCTTGTAATTCTGCGCCAACTACTACTTGGCCTATAGCAGCAGCTGGCATTATTTTAATAAGAATTGAGAAAAACGGCTACTGTGTGAAGTTAAAAAATGATAAATTAAAAAGGCTTATATGTTACCGCTCTCGATGTTTTAAGTTAGAAACACAGCCTAAGATCTCAGTTCCAAAGTGTGCATAAATTATGCCAATCCTCTGTGGCTGCAGAAACGGAATCATTCTTTATATCATATTTAAGAGCAGAAAGAAGCCATACCACTACCTTAATGCATTGTCTCCCACTCCTAGACAGCCACGCAGGCTTAACTTCCGCAAGAAGCCCCCACATCTTTTAGAAATATTCTCAACTACTCGGCCCTGTTGGAGACAGAAAGCATGACATTAAAATCCAAAAGTCACCTAATCATTCAAGAAGTTGAATTCAAAATTTTGCAGATTAACAACAGTTTGTTATTCTAGGTAAAACAGGGCTAAGAAAACAAAAATACCATGATAATAATCTAAGGCAGGGAGAGGGAGAAGTATTCAGCTTCTGAAGATGGAGAGAAAAGGAACAATTACCTAAAGGCACTCAGGCTAATGACTGAGGAATTTCCTCCAGTTCAGAGCTCCCGGACATCGATACAGACTACCCAAGAAAGATGAAAGAAGCAATGCCATTGCTACAACACGGGCAGTAAGATTTACAAATGAGTACAGCCTATGTACTATTAGTGGATATACTTGAATTTCTGTTCAAAACAGAGATGAGACAGAACCAGCCCACGAGTTTTATTCTCACAGAAAAAGGGATTTGAACATTTGTGTTCAAGAGATCTAGAAAAATGTTTTATGGAAGCCTCCAAAGACCCCACTACAAACTAGCATTTACCTAGATATTTCTCACTGTGAATGAAGTGCAAAAACTATGGAGAGAATATTTGTATCAGAGTCCAGAAATTAAAAAACCTTCCCCTCTACTTTAGTCTATGTGGTTGTTCACCACAGAACAGGAATATCACCCAGTTCTTCAAGTACGAGTTGGCATTTAAGACCTCTATAATGATGAAGACACTCTTCTATAATCTTTTTCCAGTCCAAAAAAAGTATCAAGCATCAGGCTCGGTACAACGTAACACCACAATCAAAAAAGGGACACCAGCTTAACTAGATCTCTGCACGAGCTTCTGGTGACATCTGGCCACTTGCTTTCAGGGGCTACGGGAGCAGCTCCATAGCCGCAGCGCACTGCCGAAGCGCTGGAAAACCTGACACAATGTGTGTATTTCTGCAATTCCTCTAGCAAGCCTATGAATTCATATGCTTGAACTAGAGGACTCAAACACGTTTATGTAATACATGGAATTTACATCAACTGATGGATTTACATTCCTTTAAAGCAAACAGCATTTAGGACATCAGAAAGTCTAGCAGGTGCTTTTAGGTTAGGTAAAACTTATTTAAGCATTTTGTTTTAAAAGATAGAGTGGTGTTAGAGAACAAAGAGACATGAAAAACATGCAAAAACCACTCAAGAATGAGAAAAGCCTAGTTTGTACTGGCAGCACTCCTGCCTCTCTCCCTCCCACACAGACCAACGACAGCAGCAAGGCTGAGCAGCTCTGTCCACGTTCCCCGCTACCTCCACAGACCAGGCACCACTGAAAACTTCGCGCTGCCTCTATGAAAGTAAACAACTGTATGGGTCCAGAACTTTCAAGGCATGTTAAGAGATAAAGTATTTATTATCAATAATAAAAATCACACCATTTGCTTCCTTCAAGAAGTCTCAGGCCACTTAGAGCCCTGCAAGCATGCAGAAGTCACAGTATCAGAGGCCTGTTCCTTTATCAGCACATCTCAGCTGCTTCGATACACAGCTGGCAGAAAGAGATTATTTTAACTCTTTCCTCCACAAGTAACGCGTGTATTTCCCACCAGTTCCCACAAGGTGTGAACCTTCCATCATCACCTGGTTTACGCCTGTGTCTATAACGAGTTAAAATGATACACTCCTCTCTCTCTCCCCCAACATGTTTTAAAGAGGATATAACATTCTGGTAAGAAACTTAAGTTTTTTTTTTTTTCTCGTCCCTTTTCCTGATGAATGCAATTTTAGTTTAAAGAACAGCACGACGACAGCATCCATTGCTATCAGTGCCGAGTAATCCACGTCTAACAGATTTAGAACGGCTACAGTAGAAGCATTTCCAAAGCTGCATCTTTTCAGAACAATTTTGACCTCATCCCCCTGAATCACCTTCACTTACATTTCAATTTTTGATACGAGAGAAAGACAGGAAAAGGTAGACATATTGCAGGCCATGTTTCAAAAGACATTAAGTCTTAACTGTCTAAATCAGTACTATGTTAACATTTCTTTGAGTGAAAGGAAAAGTAGCCTAAATTCTGCTATACAGAAGCAGTAGTTTTCCACAAGAACTTACCTATTCTACTTATTTCTGTTTTCAGAACACACAAAAAAATACTTTCCTTCTATTACTACTTTTAAGTCTTGATACAGATATATAATTCTGTCCATTTTCAAAAGCTGAATGGATTACCAAGACTTTAAAGACTCCCTGAAGCTAAGAAGAACTGAAATTAACGATTTCTATCTCCAGGGAAGGTAAAAAGGGTTACGCTGGGAGTATTAATCCATTCTAGGCTGTAATTACATTTTAACAAGAAAAATGGGTTTGTATGTCACTTAATTATACCTCAATATCCCTCTGGAAATCAAACAGGTCAATTCGCTGCCAGTTACTGCCATCCAGGGCCAGAACATTCCATGCCTTTATCGGGGGAAAAAATGTAAATGTGTTGTTAATATGAAAAAAAAAGCCAGCGGGGACCTAGTTACAGTTTGCTCCTTTTAGAAACAACATTCTGTCTCAGATGCAAAAGCAACAAGTAATTACAGCCAACAAGGAAAACTGTGCAGTTACCAGAATCACTTGCTCGGACAAGAGTCCCCTCACCTACACGGCACACTCTTCGCAAGTCCCCAAAACAGGCGAGCCCGCGGTGCCCCTGCCGCTTCTGCTCCCGCGGGAGGTGTAGGTGCTGAGCCCAGGCAGGACAGGAGGCAGTGCTGGAGCGCGGGCATCTTCACAGTCCTGGCTGGAATCTAATCCCCTCTGCAGCATCACCAGCTAAACCAAGGCCTTTAGGGGATGCCAGCAGGACCAACAGGAAGATGAAGGACACCAGGACATGGGCGAGCCCCAGAGGAGACCCTACACCTGGCATCTACACTGACAAGAGAAGTGAAGCTAGTCTGAGGGCGTGGAGGACTCGGTGGTGCTGGGATGGAGGACTACGCGGTGAGATCCCATCAAGCGGTGGGCGAGGCTGTCGTCTTGCACACCTTCTCTCTTGCCTCCAGCAGAAAGAGGTGTTCAAGGCAGTTCCACAGCTTGGTGCACGGGGTGCTGCAGCCCACAGATGGAGAAATTCAAAGCTTTGTAAGCTGACCAGATAAAGCACCCAGCTCTTACCAGAGAACTACACACCACTGCCAGAGTGACAGTGTTTACTACTGCCTCTGACTTAAGTGTTTGTTTTGGTGGGTTTTTTTTTTTTAAACAAACAAACGAACCAAAAAAAAAAAAATCTCAGGTGGTTCATGCTACAAATGAGAACCAGGAACTGAAAGTTAGTAATTCTGCCCTTAATGAATCAAAAAGGTTGTCAACACGGTACTATACTTGAAGTTTTAATTACATAATCAAAGTAAACAACTAGATCTCTTAATAACCATGAGTCCATCATTATGAAGGAGTGCATTTATACAGGCAGAGTTTTAAACTACATCTATTACATGTGCTAAGCTACATCTCCATCACAATATACTAGCTCTGGTGCAAGCCATGTACAGAAGTAGAACAACCGACAGAAATGTAAGCATTAATTGATTTTCTGCATTTTAAGTCTCATTGCTGATATCTGTTTTGAGGTCTAGTTATCACCATGAGAAAAATAATAGCTCCAGTGGAAAAGAAACGCACCAGGGGATTCAAGTTCTAACACAGCATATAATAACGTGTGATGTAGGGAAAATTATATACAGCCTTTCTGTAGCTCTGTGCAGATACTTTTGTCCTTTACAATACATGCTGTGTCACATAATGACTAATACATGCTCTGATGCCCTGTGGATCGTGTAAGCAGGAGCAAGTGACAAAAAATGGGAGTAGACCTTGACATTGGCAAGTATCTTTGACAGCCCATTTTGGTCAATATTGTTCTGCTGGCACAATGAATTTCATTTGGGAGATCTTTCACTAGAGGACCTGTGTTATTCAGAGAACATGGGATGACAACCGTAATGCCTAGGTATCACACAGGATACTTTTTTTTAATGCAATTAAAAATGTTTAAGCACAGTCTTTTTTATTCTTATCTACTCTGCATAATGAAACAAGTTATGCTTCAAGTTTGAACCCAAGATTGATCAGTTTTGTACATGTGTCACTCAGCACCAGCTCTGCTAGTACGGTGAACACACCGCTATAAACACCTTCCCATGTAAACGACTTTCCTCTCTTGCCATGGTAATGCTTCCTCTATGTGTCTTATTGGATATGGGCAGGATAAAGTATCTGAACAACTCTGGTAGCTCTAGATAACCGGACCTGCAGTTAGAGGAATCTTCCCAAACAAATAATCCACGCTGGATTTCATTAGCTGAAGCCGACAAAACTATGAGCTACTTAAGGAAAGAAACAACCCTAAACAAAATAGATACTCATTTTTTTCTTCCATGCTTACTTCAACTACATTCAAGTAGGAAAGCAAACTTTCATTAACTGTGCAGCACCTTTGTGACTTGAAATTTCTGCATCTCCACCAAAAAACACAGGATGCCATTTTAGACTCATCCAAGTTTGGCATTTTCATCAGTGCGGGTCTATTCTACAAACTCAGGCTGACTGGAGAGTTCTTGGGACAAAAAGTCAGCCGCCTCCCCTTCGTAACCTGCTCAGGGCCTGGGACACCGGCAAAATGGTGTTCAGGCTTTGAGTCCCCCTTCACTGGTGCCATCAGAAGTTTCTGGTATTGCAGCGTTAATACAGGACACTAAATAACAGCAGTTGAGTTGCACAAAGCTCCCTGGTACAAATCCTCCTGGTTTGACATGCTAGGGAAGGCTGGAGTGAGAGGACTGTCACCAAATTCAAATCAACTGTTAAAATCTATCAGCAAGGAAGAAGGGTCTTACCCTGGAAACTTGAGCACAACGACACAGAGTGACCACATCCAGGAAAGAGAATATTCTGTAAAAGAAATAAAGAGATACCTTATTGGTTATCTACATTTAAAACAAAGAGAACATGGAAAACAAAGGAGGAGGGGGGGGAAAGGACCGGAGACAGCAAAACTTCTTTGTAATTCAGTTGAAAGCTGAACTGTGAAAAGAAGCGCAGACCTAGAAATGAAAAAAAGCTAGAAAGCTAGAAAGCGCAGACAAATGAAAGCAAAACACAGATACTGACCCACTGTGAAATATTAATCTCACACCTTGTAATATTTACTGACAGTAAACTGAATGATTATTTATCAAAACAGATGCTTACAGGTATTGTGTAGCTTAACAGTCAAACATTCAGTTAAGTCAGGATATGGCAGAACAAACAGCCACGTTGGGCTGTTTCGGCTCCTATTTGATACAGAAGCATCGCTGTGCCCAGCACCTCTGTTCAACAAGATCATCTTTAGCAACAGCTCTCCAAAAGTGGGAAGTGTAATAATTAGCAGTTAATAGACCAAAGCAACGCAGCAGCCTGATTTTGGTGCATGGATTATTTCTTCTTTTTTCACACAGCTGTGCTAAAGATCAAGTGTTGTTAACACAGAGGAAGGAGGAGTATTTTGCTCTGCAACACTGCAAAGCAACTTGCACAGCCAGATGATTTGTTCGATTGTGTCAGTACAGTGTCTAAGAGAGACACAGTTAGGATTAAGTTGATGCGGTCAGTCCTCTGTGGTATGTCATTCCTCTGCCAGGGCACACCCAAGTGTTCAGGCCAACACCCTGGTGTTGCTGTCCTATTTATTGGGATAAAGGAATTAGACAGTAATACTGTGCAATGCTATACTGGGCTGACATATCCATGCTTTTCTCTCAGGCATATACACCCCTATCCGTGAATGCAGGAAGTACCAAGCCCATTTAAAGCTCCCAAATCTGTACCAATATATCAATATGGTTATTTTATGGTCTACGGTTATTCAGTCATATGCCACAAAACAGAGAAGGTCAAGTGGACAGCAGAAAGATAGTAAGGTCTCATTCTCTTTGATAGCAATTATAAAACTATAGGATGAAATGTATTTGCAAAGGTAATACCAGTGTTTGACTACAAGAACACGCTTGCACATGTGCTTTAAAATATTAAACTTGAAGACCACCAGAAAGAGAAGGCAAATGTTATCAGATGTAAGTGCTAAAGGTATGGGGCAAGCAATTTTGTTCCAATGCTATACACTGTTTTATAAAATACTCTTGTCAGATAAAGCATGGTTGTCCAGGAGAAATTCTGAAAACAAACGAAACTCCACTGCTACAAAAAATCTCCAGACCTTCTCAAAAGAACAGTGTATACCCAGCTTAACAATTGTTTGGATACCTGCAACTCTTGCGTCATCTCCCCATAATACTGTGGGGGCTTGGGGGGTGTAAGTTTTCCTGTATTCTCAGCAGACCCGCCTGTGCTGGGAGAGTCACAAACGAGGAGATGTTGCTGGCAGCATGTTCTTTTTGTGTGACTTATAAACTTAAACACCCTGTACCAATGCATACTGAAACTCTCATATTAAAACAAGAAAGCTGTATGAGGTACTCAGCTCCCCCAGCAAGTACAAAGGAGACATTTGAATAAATTAACACAGATACTGATAAAGCTGGGGAAAGAGGTGCTGAGAACAATGAACAAACATCACGCGCATCACTGAAACTGCACTTTGTCCTAGAGATAAACTATGAGGGGTTATCCAGGCTTTTGCTACAGACCCCAAGTTTATATGCATGTTAGTAGGTGTCACACACCTTCACAGACACCCGCGGATTTGTATATAGCTATACACTAACAGCACATCGTGGATTTTCAAATTTTAGGAGAGGACACAAGCAAGGCTGAGATGATACAATATGATACAACTACTGCATGGTCAAGCTTTCTTGACCAGCAGGTTTATAAAAAACACTTTGAAAACAACGTTGGTGGAAGAGAAAAGGACGCTACTGACAGAGGATGAATGCAGACTATTTATGAAAAGACATACTTACAGGTATCATGTAGCTTAACAGTCAAAGGTTCAGTTAAGTCAGGATATGGCAGAATAAACAGCAACATGCTCTCCTGTGTTTCTACACTGCCCAAAGATACTCACAGATTCAAGGAGTTTGGTTCAAGATACTTCTCATCTGCTCCTTGCGCATCTCACCATGAGACAAAATTTACAGTGACATGCTGAGACATACACAGTTAAAAGGTCTGGAAAAGAGCTAACACGCACTTTACTGTAACACTGGTTTGGGAACCCACTTCTGGATTTCAGCAGCAGTTCCATACTCCTTATAGACAAGTGTGCCCCTTGAATTAAATGTCATTTATTCATGCATGTATGTGGGCACTGAGGATTTATTTAGCACAATGTCAATGTACAACAATACAAGGAAAGCCTGGGGAAATGATAGAAGCTAGGGAAAATTCTTCCTTTCATCCTAGATTCCCATTGTAGGAGCAAAAAAATACCACACTCCATGGGAACAGTGACTAGGACAAGCTTTCTATGTTTTCATTAAAATTTCTTTCTCCATGGAAATCCCAGGCTATTAATAACCATCTTATCCCTCTATCAGGGCCATTAGGCCTTGGCCAAATTCTTTTCTACTTCCTGCTCCTCCCTTCCCAGTCTACCCACACAGTAAAAGGGATGTCAACGCAGCAAAACACTTGCCCCTCTCACCTCTGAGGTTAACATTGCTGAGCTTCGCCAGGAGTTCCCTTGTCTAACTCGGAAACTTTGGCTCTGAAAAGCTTAAGAGCATTTTTCAGTGTTTTCTGAGCTGCTCTTGCATTTGTTCAAGAATACTAGCCAATGACTCAGCAGAATCGGACTGCAAAAATTACTCTTTCAGCAGCAGTCACTACTCTGTTGCGCATTTTGGTCGTTTCAGAATTGGCTCAAAACTACAGCCCTTCACATGAACTGGAGAGAACAGCAGGAGCACAGTTAAAGTCTTGCAGGCACAAAGACCCAGGCTGTTTTCTAATGCAGCCCTGAGGATGGGCTGCTGCTTCTCAAAAGGAGCTGCTGGGGAACATTAAAAAAACCCAACAAATCCAAAAACCCACAAACAAGCTGCCCACGTGGCTAAGCCATGATTGAGCAGTCATCGTCTTCCAACAGGAGTACGGTATGGGCCATAAATGCTGGGTCTCTTTTCAGCAATCTGCACCCTATAAAATAAAGCAAAGGTAATCTACATGTTCACTTCAAATAATACGCATTCTTGCTATTACCCTATGGCTCAATTAAAACTGGACTTGACAATAAGGAAACATACTGGGCTGACAGGAAATTTGGACGCAACTTAACTAGTCAGCTCCAGACCCTCTGTCAGTAATAAGAGGGACAATTCCTCTTGGAATTGTTCCAAAGCACCAAACCCTTAGAAAATACCTGCTGCTCTGGTCAGATTCTGTTTATCTGGTGAAAGAAAGCTGAGAAGAGTAAGTAGCAGCAGGTTGAACAGTACTACTTGAATAACGGTTTTCCTGATTCTGCCTTAACAGATCAAAAGGCACATAGGGGATTGTTTGTTTTCACATCCAACGCACAGGATTTCTGTTTTGCCCACAGCTGACTGCTGTACTCTTACATTCGTCTTTTTACTCTTCAGAGTTGACAGTAAGAAAATAATCCACACCAATAACTTTATCATCAAACAGTGCTCACAGGTGAAGGCAGACCGAGTACTCCAAACAGGAATTAAAACAAGTCTGGTATTGCAGCAGATTGAATTGTCTCACTGCAAAGTAACTCTCTATGTTCAGGACTTTGCCTGAACAGTTCAGCACTGGACAATTTAGCTAAAACACACTGCAGTTAGAGCATTTTTCAGGTTTCAACCTCTTAATCCACTCAGTGTTTTCTAAGACTCCTCACTTTCCCACTGCCACTCTAATTAGATTAGGGTCAAGACTCTAATGAAATCCCTGGATGCTGCAGGCTTTGAGGTGAGCTAGCTTAGACCTTTAGCCTTCTAAAATTATCAACACCAATTTATGTCACTGACTCACCATTCAAGTTAAATTTTGCTCTGTACTCGTTTTATGCTGATGGACTGGCCAGGAGGAGAGAAATGACAACTTTGCTGCCAACTCACTGGTCCCCCATGCGCTCTGTCGCTTCCTTGTCCTGAGGAGAACTCAAGATCCCAAGGAATACATCAGCATGTGGCTCGAAGGTCAGATGGCAAAGCCAGTGCCAGTGACTGGATGTGCTGAAAATGGGCTAGCAGGCAACAGGAGGTGGCATGGAGTAAAAGCCGCTTATGCCAGGAGAGAATTGAAAACTGCTTGACCTGCCCATGAACCAATAAGGAAAAGATGAACTCCCGCAGCCCAGTCCCCTTCACCCTGCCAAGCGAAGCTGTTTAGCAGCCCCACGTCACGCTGAGAGTAAACCTTCTTCACGAAACCAGCAGAGACCACCACTGCCACAGAAAATCCAGGACTGTGGTTGGGGTTTGGCTTGCAGACAAAAAGCGACTGGCAGGCAGCCCTCAAAGAATGAATGCACCTTTTCAACAGGGCATCATTAATGCCAGCACAGAGAAACAGGGACACGATGCCCCTTCTGGGGAAATGACCACAGCCAGAGCTGACATGGACCACGAACTCACCGATCAGAGTCACCGAGCCAGACGCTGCCCAAAGAGGAGCTGAGAGCAGCAAAGGAACAACGGCAGTGAACGGAACTCTCGTTTTTGCTGGTTTGGCTCACTTTTAACTGTGTAAAGATATTCACATATAAAGGTGTAAGCTCCTAGAAACTCAGCTGGAAGGAGACAAAGCTGAAGCAGGTACGGCAGTATCAGGACAAGGATGGGTGATCCGTCAGCTGATCTCTCTACCCACGTGCTGCAGGACAGCTTTGTTTAGAGTCCTGCTCTCCGGGAAATGCCGGACAAACATCACCATTACCAGCACCGTGGTAGGGCAGAACATGACATGACGGCTGAATCACAGACACGTTTAAAAGACATTTCTGAGGAAAGCCCTCCAGAGCACTTTGCACCTCCACCTCATCCTCCCAGACAAAAGCATCACTGGAGTTGCACATTTCTGTATCTTGGGGTGTGACAAAGGCTGCTGTTCACCCCTTTTATATCCTCCTACTCTTTATTTTGCTCAAGTACAGCTTTCCACTTTCCAACCACATACATGAGACATCCAATGCCATCTGCAGAATGAACAAACCAGAGAACAAGACATTACACAGTAGCACTGCTTAAACACATAAGTCTTTGTATTGTAGACAGTGACACTCATTTACAGGAGATTCCTGCAGATAAATGCATCCAAGTTTCTCTTTCAAAGGCTGCACTGTCAATCCACACTAATTAATTTTCACAGTATGCTAACGGTGAATTCCAACTCTCAAAACCATTACTTATGAACTTTAACATTTATAAACTCAGTCTCCTGATTTCTCCTAGGTTCCACATAACCCTGAACACTTGCTCTGTTCCACAGCAGGTTAGGATGATTAGTGATATCAAGACACAAGAGACAAAAACATTTCCACAGGGCAGAAGTGTGCGTACTGCCGAGAACTCAGCCACACTGTGGCTTGTACCAACGAAATGCCCTGCTTGGTGCAGGACCCTCCCTCCCACTTACCACAAATCCTTCTCCAGTTGTCCAGTAATGTTCCTCAACACCAGCTATCTCCTACGGACCAAGATGTCCTTACTGGTCCCACTCAGGATCATTCCACTTTGACCAATCTACCAGAAAGCTCATCCATGCTCTAAATCAAGGTCCTGCTCCTTGGGAGCCCAGTGACCACACACCTCTTCCCCTGAGGTCCATGCAAACTCTCAGTTAAATTCCACCCTGCAGCCGCCTTCTCCCTACCGGATTCCCTGCTTTCCCTATGCCACACAAAATCCTTGCCTCACGTCAGTGCTCCTCATAACCTGCCCCCAGCCTACCTGTGTCTTGTCACCTTACCACAAGGGCAAATCCTGGTTTTGTTGTATCTGCAATACCAGCACCTACTTGCTCCCATCAGAAAAAGAATCCCCCTCGGAAAATCCGGAGGGACATTTTTCTTGTTCTTCAAATCCCCCTTTTGCTGCAACACATCCATACCAGTGGCTCAGGGCAAGTGCTGGGTGAAAACGACTGCTGTCACCTGCAAAAAAACTGTGCAAACTCATCTAGGCTAGGGCATCCTATCCTGTTTGTTACTCCATCCCGCTCCTCCTGCAGGTTGCTCGTCTCTTCCAGGTTGCTGATGGATGCTGATTTTTACACAGCAATCTCTGTGCAGCACGAACAATCCTTTGCCTATATACCAGGCTCAAAAACCAAATACCCACATTATTAGCAAGTAGGGATCTCAAAGCCATACATCTTGCTTTTGGATGAATAATACTGGAATAAAAGACTGAATCAGATTGGAGATACCATTACAGAAAACAGAGGAGGCAGCGCAGTCAAAAGAAAAAAAGTGTCAGACTTTTTTTCCTATTAATTTTATTTCACAAGTGAGCTAGAAGCAGTTTCCTGTGTCAGAACTCCCCTCCCCAGACTTATTGCCATTGAGTGTTGACAGTACTACACAGTTTCTTGCAGCTTAAGAATTTTGTTTGTGTTAATAATTCAAGCTGCCACCTGCAATTGCCTTCACCATTTACAGTCTAGCATCTCAGCTTAAAGCACTGATGAACACAACTTTACTTCAAGATGCCATACTGTGACAACTGAGGTACAACCGCACACACACACACAGCATCATGCTACTCTTGCGCTGGGGAAGGCAAAAATCAAAAGGTATGCATATGGAAGGGCAGCAGAGGGAGAGGGCAGAGTTCTCTACGAAGATCTACAAAGCCTGATCTGTTTGATCTCTGCCAACAGGACCACCCTGCCAGGTGCTGAACATCTGTCTCATTGATGAGGAACAGGACAAAGTCCACTCAAGCATAACTGGAGCAAAGGAACTAAATTTTTTTCTAAATTGAACATTTTAGAGAGGCAGAATCCTATTCCACACATTAGCCCATACTTACCATTTATTTTCATTAAGGACTTGTTTAGTCCTACAGTTCTTCCATCTACAAAACAGGCAACCAGCAAATTATTTTAGCATTTTAAAAAATAAAACCTAATAATATTTATCATAAACTGCTGCTGATGCAGACCTTTGATCTGCTTCTGTTTGTGTATGGCTTTATAAGTGACCCAATCCAAGCTCATGATTTATGAGCATACCAGCAAAGTCAGTACTGGCTGCAAATAACAATACACAACACAGCCTCCAAGCTTACAAACTGAAAGAAGGCTTACCGAAGCAGCAGCTCTTTTGGAAGTTTTTTGTTGATCACAGCTTCATCATTGTTTGAGAACATCTGTAAACAAAACAATTTAAAACAATTTAAAACAATTTAGCCATATATTTTCATTAAGGAAACAAAACCTACTTTATTCTAGGGAAGAAGCTGCCAGTTAACGAGGCCATTTTGAGAGAGACATCCGGCCCAGTAAATTCTCAAAAGATGAACTTTGTGCTCAAGCTTTCAAACTCCTGGACTGGACCACAGCTGGATAGAATGCTGCATCCAAAGCAGTTTAAAAAAATGGTCCAAGAATGCTCTGTGGATTGATACGTTAAATATAAACTGAGACTTTAAATTTATCTATTAAAGTAAATGATAATTAGGGTATACTTGTCAGCTGGCACTGACTATAGGAAGGTATCACCTACAGCATTACTATGGGCTTCCATCTGTGTCACAGTTCCGTGAAGGTACACCAAAGCACAGGCACTTTAAAACCGTAAAGTGTAACTATGCATCAAACAAGCATATGGCAAGCCGGTTGGAGGGAAGGGCTATGACAAGAGTGATCAAGCAGCCCTAACATTCAACTAACGGAGGCTGAAGACGCAGGCATAGCAGGACTGGTTTCTGCAAGAGAAAAGGGAGCGGAGTGCTGGTGAACAGGAACCTAAGGAAAAAGCATTACAGTGCCCGTATCGTTTTCGCAGCATGTTGTTCGAGAGCAGCCCTTAGGAGCAAACAGTATTTTTTTTTTTAAACCATGAAGCATGGTTTAAAGGGAGATGTGATCTTTGGTGCTGCACCAGGGGGAGAGATGATTCTGAGAAAACATTGCGTTCTTCCAAGGCAATGAAGCCAGAGCTGTTTATTGTACCCCGTAAGCTTTTTCATGCAAAGCATTATCGTAGTGGCCAACAATTTACAAATCTGAAATGGACTTTTGGACCAGCTAAAATAATCTCACTAGCTGTAAGAAGGAGAGAAACTTTTCTTCTCAAATGAGTCCTAAGAAAAACAGACAGCAAAGCCACATGTGTTTCTTGAGAAGTCTTACATACATTTAAAAGACTTGGTATTGTCTTGCCATGGTGAAAAAACAACCGACCAACCTCCACACACTTAACGCCTGTGGGAGGAATGATTAGAATGATCTGTGAACCAAGAGTGCTGAGCAGCGATGCCTCATTCCATTTAGAAGCATGCTTTCAACATTTCCAAAGGCAAAACAGGGAACAATGAGAATGAGCTTTAATTTCATTAATAAAGTTTCTTTTTAACCTCTGGAATAACTAAGAGCTGATCTTCCTGAGCTCCATACCTGGTAAAAACTGCTGCTGAAATTACAGCCTGAAAAAGCTGATTCTAATCAGTTGATTAAGTGGTCTGAATCAATTTAGTTGTATATATGCAAAGCAAATAAAACCAGCATCAGCTAGGTCACTCAAGTGGCAGAGGATCAGATTAAGAGTTAAAAAAGGAAAGTAAGATCTTAGTAGCTTATGAGGCTGTACGCTAGGCCTCACTGACAGACAACAGCTTCTCCAAGCAGCAAATATTCTGTACCTGTGCATCAATCCAACCCCATCACCTATCAAAGAAACCATCACAGCTTAACATGAGAAGCTAACGGGCTGCCACTAAGTAGCTTTTTATTACGCTCCAATCAGTGATAACAAACTGACAACAGAATAATGCCATCACTACAAGAGAACACTAAAACCAATGCTTTTAGAGTCAGTCAAACTTGAAAGCTGTGTTTCTAAATCACAGTTTGCTTTTTAATTATCTGAAGATACTGAAGCACGATGCTCAAGTGGGACACAAACTCTCCAGCATTCTTTCCCAAAATGTCACACAGAAGAAAAGTGTTGTTTTCCCCCCACAGATGCTTTTATCACTTCCCACCAGAAGATATCACAAGTTAGCAAGTCCTAAATGGTCCACTAGACAGGCAACTACTCAGCCCATTTTGCAGATAATTAAAATGGAAGTTTTGCCATTTCCCCAGCTAACACAAATTCTGGGAAGTCTGTTCCCTCAGAGACTAGGGCAGAAGAGCATCTCTGCAAGTCAAGAACCACGTTCAGATTCGGTCACCAATGCTATCTGACGCCTGGCAGGTTAACTGCGGAACGCCACCGCGGGTCAGGACAGACACTGCCGAGGCTGTGAAAAGAGCTAACGCATGTGCGTATTCTGGGACTGGATCATCTAATTAGATGGCTTAGCTGATCAGCTGGGGAAATGAAGGAAATTCTGGAGAAAGCTCTAATGAAGCAGAAATGCAGAGGAATTATTCATGGGAAAATGAGACTATGATTTTTCTCCCCGCAGTTACAAGAACAATACTAAACAGGCAGATCTATCCTCTTTCCCGTTATTGTCCAGGCCAGAATTTTACATCTGAACAAGCACCCTCCACCCCCCCGCCACAAAAAAGGGTGAGAGAAGATAGCAGTACGAGACTTCCGAAAAGGAACCAGACTAGAAGAGAACAGGCAAGGGGCAGGAAGTATTAAAATAGAGATTCCAGAAGCAGCCAGCCAGCCTTTTCTGTCTCATCTGTATTGGCAACAAGGCTTTGTCTGAATGCAAATTTTACTGTGAGAACGCAGGCAATAGTCACTGCCTGTTGTTAACTGAGATTGTACATCAAGGACACTCACAAACAGCTTTGTGCAAAATGCAGGTAACTTCTTGACTTCTGTCCATCACACCGCTCAGTAGAAAAAGCTTACCTTGATTCCAGTGCAAATTAAAGCCTTAAATTGTTTTTCTGCAGAAGCTACCCTTTGACCAGTAGTATACTAAAGGAACGTTTGGGGTTTGTGTTACTAAAAAAAGTCCATGGACTTAAAATGTGACAGGGTTGAGGCAGGATGTGCTCCGTGGGAGAACCTCGGCTCTGGAACTCCCCCTCCACTGGAAGGCTGTGAAGTGCCAGGGTACATCACCAGACCTATTTTCTCAAGCCTTCCTTCAAAACTTGGTGCTCAGATGACAAAGGCTGGGTGAAAACAGGCTGGAATTGGGATATATTGCTATGTCATGGCAGCAGGTATAGCTAGTTAAATACACCAATGGACATTTTTCCTTTCTGGCAAGTCCACACAAGAACGCGACTAGTCTGAAAAAATGTTAGAGGCTATTCTAGACTTCCAGGCTTTTGAAATTACTTCTAGGGATAAAAACTAAATGACCTAAGTTTACTTTCCCTAACATCTCTCTGAACATCCTTCAATACCAGATGTTGTACAGTAGAATAAGTTACTCTTGACAGGATACAGAAAAAACGTATCTTTCTTGTACATAAATTTTGCAGTCTGTATAAAACAGAATCTTCCACAATGCATAAAGTTTGCTGCTATGGGAAGCCACATCCCCTCCACAGAAGAAATGGAAGGTGCAAAAGGATGAAATTCCTCTTACTCTTCCACCCACTGAGATGAAGGCAGACCAGCAGTGCACTACTGTCTTTTGAAACAGCCTTTTCTAGCTAGAACATAAGTGATAAATCTAGAAAAAACACCATGGAAGCAGATACTAGACTTCAAAACTTATATTAAATTAGTATAGGTTGCTACAATCTGCTACAAGGCAAAGGAAAACACGTCCTGCCAGAACACCAGAGCTGGACAAAGTTTATAATAGAGTGTGCTGCATTTCCTAGTCATTTTACTATAAATCTCTTACTGCTCTTCAGAGCAACATCTACAGATAGTGGAAATGATGGCTTTGCTGCCCTGGGCAGCTGGAGCTACACAGTGCCAGAGCACACAGAGGATTTGGTCATTGCTCGGTTAAGATGATTTAATTTTCCTGCAAAGATTGTATTGCCCAGCTCTTCTACCAAAGCTAGGAAATGGGCAGAACCTGCAGAGTTTTCCAGAGCATATGTCTGCTAGCAGTTTTATACTTCACACAGAAAGACATTTTACAATCCACGAGATATTTTGCATATACACACTTCCACAGCACCACACATGAAAATACTTCCCCTATTCCAACAGGGGCTCAAAAGGGAGAACAAACAGGATCCATCTAATTGCAACTCCAGCGGTCAGCACCAACTTTGCAAGCCCAAAGAAATGACAAAACTGGGGGACTTAATCCATAAATCAATCCTTTACCTCACAGATCAATTAAAGTGTTAATACACTGTTTACAGTTACTATTTACATTCAACAAAAGGCGAATTGTAACTATTTGGCTCCCAGTTTGGAGTAGTCCAGTGCATGCAGCATCTGACAGCTGCACTCAGAGGGGCCTGGTTTGCCATGTTTTTTTAAGAGTAGATGGCCAGAGGAGCTAGCAGCGAGGACAAGGATCATCCAACCTTCAGTCATCCACAGCAACTCACTAGCTGTCCCCTGAATTCAAGTACTCTTTCCTGCACTCTCCCGCACTAACTGAAAACCTGGAGATTATAACCCAGATGACCGAAAACTGGTACTTCCCAGGATGCATTTACGGGCACTGCTGTGCTTTTCTCCAGAGCACCGCCACCCAGAAGCATTCAAATCAAGCAAATTTATGAAAACAAATGGACAAAAGCAATCAAAAGATACAGTTCTTGTTCTTGCAGCCTTACACTCAAGTCACTTAGCACAGCATGTAATTGTCCATTTGTTTTAGTAACTCTTCCCTTGCCTTTTAGAATATTAAAAGTTTTGCCAACTGGCTCAATTCATCTGGTTGCCCAGTCATGCAGCAGCCTGCAAGTGCTCTGTGCAGGGCTAATAAACAGATTTATCTGCTGCGAGGCACTGCTAACAGTGTAGAAGACAGAGTTGCTGTTCAGGCATTGGTCATGTCAGCCATTCATTACAGGGCACAGCAATCCAAACTGGGTCATCTGTATGACATCAACACAGGATCCAGATGACAGCACTTTGCAACCGAGTGCGTGATGGATGACAGCGTATAATTACGAGTGTCCCTGCATAAGAAACACCTACATATGTACTCTACTCATCATACATGCAAAGAGGGACGTGAACAACACCCGATGCAAGCTCTGTAAGTGAAGCAACTTAGCAGGCATACATCATTTGAGTTAAAATATAAAGTAGAGCCTTGTGTCATTATTGCAGCCACTCATTTAGCCTTTGAGCAAGTCTTGCATTGTCACGGACCAGGCTTCAGAAGCCACATAGCATGCAGACTCATCTTGGTTCCCTCCTTCGTGTCTGGTGCTACGCTATCCATCCTGCCCAGAGTGAACAGGTATGGTCAATATTCAGCGTGTAAATGAGGTGTCCACATGCTGGACTGATTCAGCTGCTGTGTTCATGGACAGACTGTGCAACTTCTCCCCATTACACGACACAAATGTGTGTCACTGGCAAATGCTAATGCAGAAGGTGGTATAGCCAACACCTACAGCTCCTCTCAGGAAATCCATACTCAATATATGTTATTTTGCTATATTTTAGAAGTTTCCATCTGAAAAAAAGTTGCTCCATTAGTATGGAGGTCTCAATATCAGGTTGATTGACTTATTCCACAGTGGCAAGTAAAAGGTTCTCCAGTGAAAAGACTGTTTATTGAACAGTTTCTGCAGAACTTAAATCTTTGCTTCCAGAACAGTTACGCTCCCTGTAGCCCCAGTTCCACGGAAAGTCTCCAAACACACACTGGCACAAAGTTGTCTTTCCCAGCCTAGAGAGCCGGAAAAACTCCACATGAGCCGACACGGACACCGGCTCTGAGCAGGCTCTTGGCTGCAGAGCTCTTCTGCGGTCTGGGCTGGCAGAGGGAGGGGGCAACGTTCTGTAAATGTCACATCTGGCAATGGTTGTGATTTTATTGTTGAGGAAGGGCTGAAGGGGTGTTCCTATGGGGAACAAAAGTTTTGTTTTTCACTTTTTTGTGTCTGGAAAAAATACACTTGAGAAGTTTTTAAAAGAGTTGTTTCAACATTTACAGTTTACTGGAAGTAATTACGAATATTAAGGTACAGAACACAAAGCACATTTATTTTACATTATCCTAAATGCTCAAAACTACCCTCTGTAAGCAATTCTTAAGTTACTGGCTGCGTTTTTAAGAGAACAACAGTTTACTCATCTGACATACCAAAAAGACTTTCCACTAGAACAGCAGCAGAGACTTTTTCCAATGAAGTGCAGTTTAGACATAAAGACATACCAGACTGCCTTGCCTATATGACAGCAGATGCTGAAAAACACCCTCAATTTTCCCTACATTTTGTTCCACAGAATTTTGCCCACTAAAGAGATAAGGAGCAGAAAAGACAGAGGTGATCTGCAGCGTAACATGGGTGGTCTGCAATTAAGGCGCAGCTCTAAAGATACAAACACTCACACGCTCCAAGCAGCTCTGATGCTGGAACTTCAGAACCTGAACTGACCGATGTACAGTGCTACCTCCCAGCGACACCAAAACCTGACTTTGTCAAGAAACAGGAGGGAATTTACAGGCATAAAGTTTCAAGGTTGATCACAAGGCCTCATTCACTTTCAATCTCACTGTTTGCAGAGCTTGCTGCTGCATAGAAATGTATATTGTCATGAGCACCGAAGAGGAAATGAGCACCACCTCTCTCCGTGCTCTTTTACCCGGATGCAAACACAGTCAGGCACAGAGGCAGTGGTATTTAAGACCTGTATCGCCTGGAAAAGTACTGAAGAACTTAAGTTAATAGCATAGTATGTTCAGTTGGACAAGAAACATGTTACCATCAACATTAACAGGGTATCAAGTAATTGTCCATGTTTGTACTTGATGCAAGCTCAACACCGGCAAGCCAGCAATGTAATACAGCTGCTGTGCACACCAGCTAGCGTGGAAGTATTTACTGCACTGCCGACAAACACAGCTGGTTTTCAACTGAGACTGCATCTGGCATCAGCACGGGGAGGGGGATGGTTGGTCTTAAAAATACATAAAAATCGCACAAGGCTTAACTTTAGAAGCATCAGTGCCAAAGCCAACAACAGAGCATACAGTGTTAGTACCCGATGCGGACTTTGAACTCAAACACTTTTCTTCTAAAGTGGAAAATTCAAAGCTCAGTGGAGAAAAAGAGATGAAGCTTATTTGGAGCTTTATGGAATCAGTGGCTACAAGGCTCGCCAAGGCACTGGGATCAGTTGTTACACCGAGACCCACAGTTATCCACCTTAACATTTACTCAAGTGAAAAAATAACATGGGGTCTGGCACACCCAGCCCCTCGAGAATGCACCAAAAATCTGAAACTGCCCAAGAAGCACTAACAAACGCAGCGCGCACTCCCAGGCTGAGGACACGATCAGGTTGATGCAGAGAGGGGGAAAAAAAGGCGATAAACATCCATTTTCAGTACAAAAAACAACCAACCAAATAACAGAGACACATCCATGCAGGTGGGCAGCAGGAAATGAAAGCTACAAACACTTCTGAAAGTAAGTGCAAACACAACCAATAAAGTGTTTCACATCTCTATATTAAGCAAACTTCATGCAAAATAAACAATACAGATAAAAGCATACCCTCTTAATCGGTATTAGTAAATATTATAATTTTAAAATACTGCAACTTGTTTACTTATGTAACAGAAACGGTGTAAGACAAACTTCTTACAGCAGCCTTACAAACACAAAAGAAAAAGGTAACCATGTGCTAAGGATGAAATTTTCCCTGCTGTTTAGACCTAGAGCTTACTATCCTTGGTCCACAAGCAAACGCTGGCCAGACCCTCCACAACTGCTTATAACCACAGGAAATTAAGCAATTAAAACCAAGACAGAAACCAAGACTATAATTATTAGAGGGTAAATAATGCATTCTGGAAACTGTTTTTCAACTAGGAAAGGTGGGGAATCAACAGCTGCCATCATAAATTAAGGATTACATATGTAGCTGGCATATTTTGTCAGCTTACATCCCCACCCAATCTGTATCATCAAGACACTTTGAAGATTAAACTTCAGAGCTATGAGTCTTTTGCAGTTCTGAAGTGAAAGAAATGAAACATCTGTGCAAATTCATTCAAAAAGTTTAAATCCCGGCGAGTCAGAGATGCCCTGTGAGGTGTTCTTCATCTATACAGCTGCTGGCTCACATCCAGAAGTCTAGTATTACTGGTAGTATTTATATCACTGTTATCTGCTATGGTTCATATGCAGGAGATGAACAAGCCAGAAGAAGTCGTACAGAGTCACTGACATAAGACAAGACACATGCCAAACCTAGCTCATAGCACCCAACTCCAATCTAGTAAAAAACACTGAGCATAAAACACAAAACAAGAAAAATACGAAATTCATTCTCTCTTTCCTTTGGAAAAGCTCAGCGAAGCTTTGCAGTGACTTCTTACAAACACTGTCAATATATACTAATACCTTGCCTCTAGTTCTGTTCATTTTGGAAAAGAATTTACCACTGTTACAGGGCTCAAATAACAGAAACATAACCGACGTGCACTGAGTAGTGGTTCAGAAGCGCTCCTTCCCCAGTACCAGATTTAAGGGAAGCAGGAGTTTAAGTGGGCTGAGCTGCCTCACTGGAGGCAAAGAAAAAAATTACGCTGCAGAGATGTCACACAGAAGTGACAGTGAAGTAACAAGGCTCTTTGGAGGACACGATACAAAGCATAAAGTTGTTTACATAAACAAGCAGTTCAGACTGGGTGAATTTTCCTTCTAGTCTTTAGTTACCCAGGGACTTCTTTTTTTTTTTTTAAAACCCATCCAGTTTAATCTGTGTTAAGTCTCCAAGGAAAATGGCTGGCTGTCGAATAAAGCTACTGCTGTGACAAGCTCCGTTCTTAGCAGTCATGATGCTCCGGTGTCCTCCCGCAGCATTTGTGTCAGTAGAACCAGGGAAGGTGAAGCAGCCGGCTGCCCTCCTGCCACGTACCGTGCCACAGGCGCCCTCGCCCAGCCTGGCTCACAACCAGGGCTCTGCTCAAACAAAATCATGACTAAGCAGTACAAAACTGAGATGAAACAGACCCTGGCCGAAAAGAAAAGGCTTATTATAGGCTTAATATTCCTAAAAATAGCTCAATAGGCAATTTACTCGACATACACCGTCACATCACTTCTTCCTCATCTGCTTGTCATTGCTTCAGAAAAGCTTAAATTTCTGCTGGCGATAAATAGCTGGGGTATGGATGAGCTATCTTCCTGTGCAGCCTGACTCTATTCTGCATTCAGTAACAAAGAGAATAAATAGCTTTTTTTTTTTTTTCTTTTTTTTTTGAATCAGCAATGCTAAAAGCATGAGGCTGAACAAAAAAATTGCTAAAGCCCTATAGAAATCAAGCCCACGAAAAGAATAGCCTGCTGCACACACCTCTGACGTAGCAGTGTAACACAAACTGCCACAGAGAAATTAATCAGGTGATTTATGTGCAAATATACAAGGACATGTTGTGTTCAAAAAGTAAAATTTCAAAGTCAGGTATGTAGGTGAGATACTAGATGACTACTTCTGATTTAAGAAATACCATTTCAACTGGAAGTACCACATGTGCTATATCCTATTTTTTTAAAAAACTAGAAACTGCTGTCAGATACCAAAAGGGCACATTCATACGCTTTTTGCTCATCTGTTTTGTTGTTCTATCCCGGTCTTGGCTCCGAGATAGTTTTCCACAAACAAAGCGTCCCACAACTACACCTAAAAGCTCACTGTGCTCATTCTTAAACTGCAATTTAAAAGACACCACCAGCACTAGCCATTCTCAGCCTTTTCGTTACCCGACTTCTCCCGGCCGACACAGGCGGCAGGAGATAGACATCTGAGTAGTCTCCACCGGACAGTCCTGGCAGGGACACAGGGCAGAACCTGAAGCAGCCTGGTGACAAGACTGGGGAGGCAGAAGCTCGCAATTAATCGGCTTTGTCTTTACCAGAAGTTGTATCTGGTGCTGAATGACAAAACACTCTCCGAAAACGTCAGTGATAGCTCACATGTCCAAGAACGGCAGAGGTCAAAGTTAGTAGGCATTATACGTTGAACAGACAGGGCAAGCAGCGAGAAGCAAAAATACCACATACGCAGTCATCAAAGCTGGTTTTGGGCACCTACTTTTTTTAGCTCCATTAAAAACCTCAGCATTCTACCAGTGGTCATCTGGGTATTTTATGACCTATTACAGATACCTGATTTAAAATGATCCTTCTTTCTCACACACACCCTTCAAAGTTTGAAATATACACCATTGCCCATAAAAAACAACATCCAAGACCAACAAAGAAGAAGAATATAAATAAGATGACTTCCTGACTTCACAGGGACACAGCCTATGGCCACAGACTGTGCTATAAAACACCCACTATCACTATTTATTTTTTTCTTTTTAGCAGCTCATTTTAGCAGGGTAGTGGTTTACTACAAATACCCTTTGAATGGATTTAAAAAGACCCAAAAAACAACAAACCCAAAAATGGAGACATGCTTCAGTATTTTCAGGCCAAAACTGAGACTCTAGCTCTCCAAGTGCATACCACGGCTCATCACAATTCAAATAAGCTTCTTTGACAAGCAAATTTCTTACAGCTCTGCTCCTCTCCAAAGCCTACAGTTCTGCATTACTGGTAATAAGCTTTTTTCACTACTGGGTTTGTATTCAGCTATTATCTAAGAGATAATGACGGTATTATTGGCATATACACTTGGAAATGAAGTCAAATGATGGTGACCCTACCCGAGGTGAAGGGCACTGGGTGAGTTTGCCACACACAAAAGGACGGTCGATCAGAAAGCAAAACTGACAGATCAGCCACGCACATCCAACCACACAAAGACTTGGGCCCCCCCGCACAGCTGTGCAGTTAAACATTTCACACCATGTCAGTAAGGCTAACACACTCATTGGGTTGACTTTCATAATGGTATGAGTCAAATGAAATACACAGCACAGTAATCCAACAGTGAAAACAGTAATTACCTGATCTATCCCAGGCCCCAATTAATAATGGTATCAAAAATAAAATGAGACATACCCACGCATACAGGCTCTCTAACTCCCCTTCCTGTTACGCAAGCTGCGGTGTAAGACGGACACAGCCCAAGCAGTCAAGGACCTCTCCTTGGGAACACACACGGTCCCTGAGCTACCATTCACAGTGCCTGCTCCGACCTGCAGCTCCAAGCGAAACCACTTTGGGGAACCCCGGTTTTGGCACCAAGGTGGCACTCACCTCCGTAACCTGCAAGGAAAGCCCTCACCAGTGCTGTACACCAACAGCCCAAACACGATGCACTGCTCTTCACATAGCTCAGGCCAAATTAGTGATGAGTCCTTATCGGGTGCTGCCCTAGCATTCTTTACTGCACAACTGCCAGCAAGGGACAGGGGAGGAAATACAGTTTTTTCTGGCATTTCTGCTTGTATTTCCTGCTGAAATTACCGTTTGCCCGGGCCAACATTTCCACTGTTGCCCAACTTGCAAGCACAATTCCTTGCAGAGGAAGAAGGAAGAAGAAAATCCCAACGTGGGGGGGGGGGGGGGAAATAATCTGCGACACAAGCTTGGTCTCTCGGGTGACACGGGCTAAGGTCAAAGCACACACATAATCCAACGCTTGTAAAGCTGTTGCTCTACCTAATTATGGCTGGGATGTGCTTGTGGCTGCCTAGTACAAAGGCTACAAGGTGAAAGAGCTAGGAGACTGAAACCTCCCCCAGTGCTAATTTAACAAAAAGATGCAAACGAAATGTAATCAGAATTGGTTTCTGAGATACCGTTTCTTTATCGGTCAGTTTTATAGTTAACTTCCTCCCCTACATTATGCCTTCTTTGGCTTTTGGCAACTTGTCTATATGGCACCTGTACGGCAAAATACAGCACGTAGGTTGTGAAGGAGAAATTCAGAGCAACTATGATTTTCCCCCACTGCCCCCTCCTCCAAGAAAAAGCTGCCTCCCTGTTTAATCCTTCCCAGCCTCCCTGTAGCCTGGGTCAAGTAACTTTTGCACAATCAATTTGACTTTTCTTCCAAATCTCGCTAAATTCCTCTTTTCTCTACTAGAGTACGGAACACGGCTACAGGACCAGCACAGTGGGGACGTAAAACACAAGTTACGGTTTACATTTCTTACCCTCTTAATGTTTAAACAACAACTTTGTACACAATAAAGTAACATTTAATTATTCATCTGCCAAAAAAAGAAGTGCTGGCTTAAGAAGTATTACACATAAGTGTGGCATGAGATAACACCACAACAAAAAAAATAAATGGGGTGGGGATGGATGAACGAGAGTAGGGAAAGCTATCAGTTTTAACACCCCCCCAAAATCTGTAATTTTTTTTTTTACAGTGTTTCTCACTACTTACGAGCCACATTATTAGATACCTGCCAAAACAAAACTGTTTTGATTCAGCTGCACTACCTCATGTCTTCATGGCCTTACATCAGCAACAGTTTCTCTCGCCACATAAAATGAAAGACCATGGTAAGCGTAACGTCAGTTTTTGCAAGTTTCTGCTAGAAAACAGCAAGGAGAGACCCCGTGGGATGCAAACAGTTATCCATACTCCCTGCCCGCCTTGTTTGCGTCCGCCTGTTTACACAGCCTCTGTTGCTTGAAATAACAAAGCCCTAACCAGAAGGATAGAAAGAAGCACAGGAGCAGCCCAGCAAAGGGAACAAAGACAACCCCAAAAAGGATCAGCTCTAAACCGTAAAGCCAAGCAACCCTGAAATATGGAAACAGCATTTAAGAGCCAGGAACCCAGCAGATTAAAAAATGGGATTAGGGTAATTGAGATCATTCAGTTCAGCTTTCTGAATGCAGACAGGATTAATTATTAGAAGGCATCTCAATTCTGAAGCATTTTAAGTCTCTCATTTTGCTTTCAGCTTACCTCATTTCATGGCAGATCCAAATTCAAGCAAGACCTAGGAACTACAGAGGCCACTAGCACAGTTCAGAAGAGTTAGAATTCCCTCACATTGAGGATCCTGAATCCTAAGATGAGAGAAATGCTGTGAAATGCACTGGACTGATGCATTGGTCTGGCTGAAGGTGCTCACAAGCCTCGTACACATGCTTGTTCCTCCGATACACACCTGGTGTTCACACTTATTAGAAGAAACTGCCCCATAAAGAAATGCTTTACAGCCAGAATCAACTCCTGCTAATCAGAGGTTTTAAAGACTCCCTGAGGAAGCTGGAAAGGACGGTGCTTTTTTTTGTGCTGTTGTTTTTGTTTAAGGATGTAGAGGAGACTACACGTATTGCTCACAGTCTGGGAAAAAAGCAACTATAATTACTTAAGCCTGACAACGTGGCTCAATGGAACACAAGGCACCACAGAGCAAGAGTTCCCTGCACGGGAAAAGCTTAAAAGCCAGGAGTCTGTGCTGAAGATGTCTGCAACTTGTGCCACGATTGGTCTAACACCAAAGAAGCCACTGTTTCATATAAAATGCTGCTCCTGATCATAGACAGGTAGTTTTGTGCTGGATCACCCCTCTCGGCTCTGTACATGCATCTGTGTAAGTGCCAACCATCTCGGAGCGGTGCCACCCGACCACATCCACTCCACTGAAAACCAGAAAGCTCAGAGGAGCCCTCTGTCCTAGAAGACGTTGTTTATTTTTTTGATGATGAGTTAGTGACAGCAGCGAGTTAGTGAAAGCAAGCCTAAGACACCTGGTCTCCAGATGACATCCCAGGCCAAAAGAGCGTGGATGAGACAGGTGAAAGAAGTGATGAGAACTAGGGCCTTTGGAAGGTAAACAAGCCCTCAAAGAGTAGAAGACCAGTCAATCAAAACCATCAGGAGATGACATCCCCTTCTCTTTGCTATTCTTTAGTTGTAGTTCATCAGGCATCATGTATTAGGTACAACAGGAAGCAGAGGAACCCCACATATAAGCCAGGATTGTGATCTGTCAAGGCATGTTCCATATTAAACCAACACCACAGAAAATTAGGAGTCAATCTGGGTAATGTTTTCCCTTTTTGTTTGCTTTGCTACTGTAAGTGGTTATTTTCTCTGTGGTGGCCACACCTCCTATAAAGGGACTTATTTAGAATATGCTCGTTTGGCTGGGCATGCCAGAGTTCATTCTTTCATTTAAAAGAAAGAGTTCCATTCTTCCTGGAACAGACAGCTGGCTACACATACGTACCAGAAACCCATATGCAAGTCAAATTTAAGAAGCTTAGCCCATATTCCATTACCATATTTTATTACTACAGTAAGAAGAAATGATTATTAAATCCCATCTAGATTGGATTTTAAAATTACCCAACAACAATAGTTCAGGAATCTGTTTACGTGGCTTAACAAAAGACAATAAACTAAGTCTGAAAACCCAAACCAAACTCCCCCTCAATACCTCACATGTTATTTGAAGTCTGAAACAGACACAATATACGTTAGTCACAACTCTGCATCAAGCTATTTTTACCCCAAGATAAGACTCCAGACATTCAAAGGCCCTACTTACCCCTCCTCAGTCAGGGAAACTACCACGGCAGTCAGCTCTGTGTCTAATCCGGAGGTAAGGCAGAGGGCTATGTAGGAGGAGTACTAATCACCAAGCATTCAACCCCGTGCTGTCTTCGTTGATCTTACAATATTCAACAACTTTGAATAGCAGCTTCCAGTCTCAACACATTTTTGCATAATTGTCCTTATGTCACATTAAATATGAACTATTACACTAAAAGGCATGCTCTCATCAGTGAATAGGACTTTTACTTTTAAAGCAGAATCATTACAAACTGTTTTCTAGAAAGCATGGCTAAATTTCTACCCATACTTCCCCTCTGGAAAATAAATCTATTTATAAGTGTGAATACAGTAAGTTTAGAAGCTTTTCAGACCAAAACACCCTCACTAGAAATCCATGTATTTAAAGCAAAAGAGTTCTAAACTCATCCCTTCCAGGATATATAGGTGAGTGGGTCAGAGATAATCAATGCTAGGGCTAATAAAACCATGCCCTCGATTTACTAACCAAAACATATCCAAGAAACGGGATAACGTTTAAAGGCACTTCTTGTAGCTCAAAGTAAGCCTTTCTAGAATACATTGACTCTTCCTGTACAAATATAGAGTGGAAAAAAAAAAAAAAAGAATTTACAACTCAAATACTTTGGAACATTTTGCTTATGGAAATTTGCCTATCTTTCACTAAAGGAAAAAAGTAACATACAATTCCAGAAAAAATGCCCCACACAAAACAAACAAATCAAAGCTCTTCCCCACTCTTCTTCCACAGTGAATTGGGTTAATCTTGTTCTGGTACAACCCTGACGAAAAGCTCTCCCAATACTGGAATGAACTCTAGTACTTCAAGACAAAGGCTAAGCAAGCAAAAAAGGTTGTTGCCGTATGAGATGCTTCCCCACAGACGACTGCTACCAATCTGTTTTTATTCTTTACTCTGCTTTGTAACCAGCTGCTCTGCAGTAATAAAAAAAACCCTCTCAGAAAAAAAATAAAAAAATCTGTGCAGCCAGGAACAGACTAGAACGGTAAAAAACAATAACCCTGGATAAAATACATTACGCATGCAGCCTTCTCTTTCTGAGTTCCCAGGTTTAGTTCAATGTTTTTACCATTTGGATGCCACAGAAATATGAATGTGATAACACCATTTAACCTGAAACCATTCTAAACAGACATGCTGCTACTCATTTACAGAGGCTGATACGGATTTGATAGAGGAAGAAAATAATTTCTTGTGCAATATTGCAAAACCATTATTTTCTGCACTGTTCTCAACTCCAGGGCGAGTTCCCTGGGGAATTCAACGCTGTTCTCTGTGGAACCAGACTCTCTTCAGTTCACCGTTAACCAGTATTTTCCTTGGACAGCCTTCCCGTTCCCTTTTTACGAGGGAGGGGGACACACACCACCACATCTTTACCATTCCGGGCTTTTTTCCTCCCATGTTGTCCTCGTACACAACGCGAGCCGGGCGGTTGAGAGAAGGAACGGGCAGGTATTTTCATCTTCCACACCAGCCTCTTACAGCAATGCAAAGTAAACCCTGCTGCTGCTCTCTCTCCTGGTGCCACCCGCCTCCCCCACCCGGGGAAGACAGCTGTTACAACAATGCAGAGCTGGAAGCAGCCCTGGCTCCCTAGGCTGCTTTGTGCCATATTCTTTCAATAGATCTTATTGTTTACCCTCTGCTCCTTCCGTCCTCTCCATCCCCCACCTCCCCGTAATCCAATTTTTCCCGGCTACTGCCCAAAAATGACACGCCGGGCCCCCTCCCAGCCCCCCCCCCCCCCCCCCCCCCCCCCC
>JAVKLA010000081.1:44284345-44312184 GCA_034782735.1 Sagittarius serpentarius
ATGAGGCGGAGAGGCCGGTGCCCTTCCCCCTCCCCTCCCGGTTCCTCCCCACCCCCCCTTCCGCCTCCTCCGGGGCCTCGAGGCGCCGCGGGGCCGCGCTCCCTGCCCCGCTCCCCATGTAGGAGGGGGTGTTGGTGGCAGGGAGGGCCGAGGCCGGGGTGAATGGTGCGAGGAGCGGGCGCTGAGGAAGTTTGAAGTTTGGGGGTTTTGGAGGATTCCCCCCCTCCCCTCTCTCGAGCACAGTGGAGGAGGAATGCCAAATCCGGAGAGACATGGGGGCAAGAAGGACGGGGGCGGCGGGGGGTCCTCGCAGCACGGGCCTGGCAGCGGGAGTTCGAACAGCAAGGAGAGGCACCGGCTGGCCTCCAGGCACAAGAGGCATAAGTCCAGGCACTCGAAGGAGTCACCGCTGGCAGCCCAGGAGACAGCGGCACCCTTGGGCGCGATGATCAAGCCGCTGGTGGAGTATGATGACATCAGTTCGGATTCAGATACCTTCTCGGATGATGTGGCCCTCAAGCTGGACAGGAGGGAGAACGAGGAAAGGAAAGCGGACAGGAGCGAGAGGATGCAGAAGCACCGGCACCACCAGCACAAGCGCATTCGTGAGCTGATGAAGAGCAAACAGGCAGAAAAAGAGAGAAAGTTAGAAAAGAGCCTGGAGGCATCCAGCAGGTCCGGGTCCACCAAGGACAGAATATCGGGATCCTCCAAGAGACTCCTTGAGAGTGAGGAGCGCCCCAAGTCGCTGTCCTCAAAGAGCAGCAACAAGGAGTCCCGGTCAGCCAAAGCGCACAAGGAGAAATCCAGGAAGGATCGGGAGCTCAAGTCCAGCCACAAAGAGCGCAGTAAGAGCCATCGGAAAAGGGATGCTCCAAAAAGTTACAAAACAATTGACAGTCCGAAGCGGAAATCGAGAAGTCCTCACAGAAAATGGTCCGACAGCCCTAAATTGGACGACAGCCCCTCAGGAGCCTCCTACATCCAGGAGTACGATCTCAGCCCTCCCCGCTCTCACACATCCAGTAACTATGATCCCTACAGGAAGAGCCCCGGCGGCTCCTCACGCCGGCAGTCGATCAGCCCACCCTATAAGGAGCCCGTGGCCTACCAGTCGAACACTCGCTCTCCCAGCCCTTACAGCCGGCGGCAGAGGTCCATAAGCCCCTATAACAGGCGGCGTTCCTCGAGCTACGAGAGAGGCAGCGGGTCGTACAGCGGGAGGTCACCGAGCCCTTACGGCCGACGGCGTTCGAGCAGCCCGTTTGCCGCAAAGCGGTCTGTGAGCCGAAGCCCCATTGCCAGGTGCGTGCTCTCCGCGTTGTCTTCCATGCCCTGGGGAATGGGGAAGTGTCTGGGGGTGGTCGAGGTGGCTCTGGGCATGAGAGGGGTTAACCCCCTTCCTCATCTCGGTGGGGCCCAGGTCACTGGCTGCCTAATTTGGCTGCAGGGTGACTTGTGTGGAATTGCTTTGGCTGGGTTTGTGGCAGTTCCCTTTAAAATGGTGTTCACACTTTGGAAAACACCTCCCTGACTGGCGGTAGGCAGCGTCCATGTTGGCTCTTAGCAGAGAGGCCTAGGGCCGAATGAGCTCCTGGGATTAAATTACACCCACCTCTGGAGATGGCCCCGGCAGAAGGGCCGAGGCTCCTGGGGAGGGTTGTGCTCTGAAGGGGGATGGAGCCATTCAGTTCCCAGTGTGGGATCTAATGCGCTTCCCTGGCAAGAAGTTCAGCCAGGGAGAGTGTTTTCACCTATTTCTGGAAGCCTTTATCTGTTTACTGCGTGTGGAAACTTGATCACGCTTTTCAAGAGGGTGGCTTGTTTTGAGTGTATTTTACTCTCTCCGAACTGACTTGTCTTTTCTTTTTCCTTGAATTAGAGATGGCCACATGTAAACTCCATCTTTCTAGCCTAAACTTTCTTTTCTCAGTACTAGAGTTTCTTGCTTCCATTCTGAAATTGGGGCATTCTGGAAGGGCAAGTAGGAACCAGCTGTATTCTGGCTTAACTATAATTTTCTCTTTCTTTTTTTTTTTTCTTTAGTCAGTAACCTTGCTACAGAAGGAAACTATTATTTGAAGGTAGTTCTGTGTGTTTTATTTCAGATGTTTGTTGATCATCCTGTTATATGCACGAATACATAGTCTAATGTTGATTCTTTTTTTCTGGCTTCAGCTTATGTTATGTGAGTTTCCAGTTGTCACCATGGGTGCTGTGGAGCCTTGGTTGTAGCTCCATGGCAATTAAGATGTGACCTGGAATGTAATAGCTATAGAAATGCTCTGCGCTGTGTTAGCTGTACTGCATCCTCTGGTCCAAACAGGAGCTGCGAGTGAAGAGGCTGCCTCCAGAGCGCATTTATGTGATCAGCAGTTCCCGGAGAACTCGGGGCTTTTGGAATTTGGCCTTTGTTACGAGAGCTCATCTCTTAACTTCAGGAATACTGTCTTCCATAGTGGGCTTGACATAGTGTCTTTGTCCTTGCTGTGAGAGAGGTGTATTGGTTTTAGCACCCTGGAAGCTGTTACGTAAAATCTACTTTCGCTGCTGTGATTTTTACATAGTGAAAATTTCCTTCAGGCTGTTTCTCCTCTGCCCTGTTTTCTCTGTGCACACCTAGGAAGACCTGAAGGATAGTCCTTAATGTTTTTCTTCTCCCTGCCTTCAATCCGTTTTGCCCTGGTGGCCCTGCTCTTGCATGTTATTTGCTAGTACTTTTGAAAGAGTAAGAATACAGCAGTAGAAAACTTATGTATACTTCATGATAGAATTGTGTGTTACGGCACCTGTTAAATGTCCATGTTCAGCCCTAACCAGGGAGAAACCATGTAGAAACTGGAGTAGTATATGAAGAGGCTTCCCCGGTGCTCCCCCCCACCCCCGGTTACTCCACTTCCCGGGAGACCCTGAAGCTTACTCTTGCTGTAAATGGCTAGTTGCTTCTGACTTCCCTGGACTTACAAACATTTTAAGGGCGTCTTTGGCTTACTGACAAAATGCTAGACCCCAAACCAAAATAGATTCTGAAGGTTACTTACTTTTTACTCTCAGCTTGTACTGAATTCTTTGAATCTCTTGACTTCAATTGATGACCTACGACTTTTCTCTCTTTTTCTGGGCAGATAACTTACTGACTGTGTGATATATTCTTTTAAAGCAGAACAAAAAAGTACGGATTACACCTTCGGAAAACATCCACCTGAAGTGATTCTAGTAAAGGGACAGAGGGAATTTAATGTGTTTTCCATACATTAGGCAAATTGTAAGTTGCAATTCATTGTTGGTTTTGTTTCACTGAGCTTGCAGCCTGTACGGTGAGGCAGTTGGTGTAAGTTTATGGTCAAACCTCTGCTGCAGAAGCCGAAAGTGGGGCTGCCCCTCTGGTGATGGCTCAGGAGCTCACCTGCAGGAGTGGATCGGCTGCGCCTTCCTTGCCAGCTTCACCAAAGCCAGCTTTGGCTGATTGGCTGCGGATGAGTGTGTAAATGGAGGCAGCTGACTGCACCAGAGGAGCTGGGGAGTGACTGTGTAATCTCTTCTGTTGGCTCTTGCGGAGGGGCAGGAACAGTTTGGGAGAGAAAACCTCTTTAACTGGCACACTGATTTAGGCAGTGAACATCTGACTATGGCTTAAATTCTTCAGAGGAGGTAACACAGGCTTTTCTGGGACACTGAATTATTTCCACTGACTGACAATACGGGTTGGGTTTTTTTTAGTGCGTTCTGTGTTTTCTTTAATCTCCATGTCCAAAATACAGTGTTAGGAAACTGAATCAATGTGCTGTGCTGATTGGAGAAAATACAGAAAGTTTGCATTTCAAATGGTTATGCAAAACATCTTGCTTTCAATTTAGGAGGAAATGAGGATGATTTGGTCAGTAGGGAAAATAACAGATGTGGCTTGCCATTCCTTGTAGCAACTGTTGTCATTGTAGCTAAAACTAGAAGAAGAAATTCCGACGTCCTTCAGCTTGCTGAAGGTGGGTTGTACTCTGTACTAAGTATAGCAGCTAAGTATGAGTGTGTGCACGTGCTGTAGTAGTGGCCACTGTTACACGGATCCTTGCCACGGCAAAAGGTCGTTGGGCACTCGTAAATAAGAAACGTTGGCCTTCTGTTTGAGTTTGTTTCCAGATCAGTTAGAGCACGGGGCATGTGGTCAGGCTTCCCAGATACTAGTTTGCACTTTACTCTCACCTTCTGTTGTGGCTTGGAGCAAGTAAAATATTTTAATGTCTGTAGGTGTTCCTAGGAGTTTGTGTGGTGGATAATACGGAATTATGTAGATGTGGGGCTTTGTTGTTCTGCCAGCTGATTCAGGGTCACCTCTGCTAATGGCTGTTAGCTGTGGTCATTTTCAGCATGAGGAGGTCTGGAGGGTTCTAGCATTCCCTCCTCCAAAGACCATTCTAATCTTCTGATTGTATCAGTTAAAATAATCTAATAATGCTTTTTTATTTGGATTTTTAGATGAGCCATCATCTCTGACTTCTTTATGTTAATTCACAGTCGTCATGGTTAGTATCTTGTATTTCTAGTTTCCAGTGCTAGAGAGACAACAAGGTGTTTTTTAACCCCAGAGCGTTTTTATCCAGAAAAAGAACTGCAAGCAAGACTGAATTGCCCCCCGCCCATCCCTGATAATCTTAGCAAAGCAAGTAAGCTGTAGAGTGTTGCCTTAACGCACATTAAGCGTGAAAGGGGTAAAAGTGCTAACTAGCTGGCTGCAGGTAAAGCCATGAAAAGATCATTCCAGGAGATGGAAAGAGTATCTTCAAAAAGCAAAATCTGCCCATGCGCCTTCTGTCTTACTGCATCTTTTTTGAGACCTCCAGCAGTGATAAAAGCAAGTGTTGCTGTGGAAGACTGCTGCTCAGCAAGCGCTGTAGTGGTGTTGAGGCTGTTGATGGTCTAATGATATAAGGTAAGATTTGTTGTAGAGTGATCTATTACTGGTTGTGTTGATAGAGCTGGGAAAGCAGACAAGCTTCGGGATACGGTGCCTTTTTCAGGTCTAAGAAAAAAGCTGTGAACTCCAAGCTGGAGAATGGCCTTAGAAACAGCAACTCTTTGTATAGTAACTATAGGTAATTATCATTAGACAACCAAAGAGAAAAAGCGTGAGTGGTGCCTGTGGAGCGAAGAAGACTACTGGGAGGAAATAAGTAGATTTAGTCCTGGTGGAATAGAGGAGCGTGTACATTTGCTGGTGGAAGGTCAGGGAGTCATCCCCAGCCCTTGGAAGAGCTGGTTCTGCGGTGCAGCTCCTTCCGCAGCGACCCTTGCGTAAGGGGGAATCCTGTCTGCGCAGCCCACTGCTTCTTCCAGCATTACCTTTCCCTTGCTTGCGTCTGTGCAGGTGTCTTTGGTGGCTGCATTTCTAACGTAGCGCTATTAAAAATAAGGTAAAATTGGGCTTTTGGAGAAGTTTGTATCAGATCTGCTGAGCCATGTTGTTGAGAATGTTGCTCTGCAACCAGTTGAATTGGAGTAACTGTTGGGGGGTAATCATGGGGGAGGATGGGAGACAGGGAGTAGGAAACTGAGTATCGTGGCATCTTAAACAATCTATCCTGAAAGAATTGTAGTAGAGAATGCTAACCCCAAAACTATTTGTGGTTGCAGTAAACTACAACCTCCAGGATTCATTAGAAGTGTTTTCCTTAGCCTTTAGGATGTCTTTGGGCATAGTGGAAACGTAACAGCTTTTTCAGCTTCTGGCAACTTTGCACTGGGATGCGGCAGGTGAACTGCTATCCAAATGGTAAACTGTGTCTGAGACTGTTAATTCGTTAAGCAGAAACCTTGGAAAAACAGATGATCCTGAGGCAGCATTCCCATTACAGAGCAGTGTGTTGAAAATAGTTGAGTGACTTCAGATGACACTCTTCTCCTTCTGGTTGTATATTTATTTTGTAAGTCTAAAGGTAAGGACTACCTACAGTTCTAGCGTTCTTTGACCACTGTTAGCAGAAGGTTTGGGGTTGCACTTACTAGTGAGAGGGCAGAATGCTTGTGCTTGGAGCAGCAAGGGAAGAGGGTTCTGGTAAACTCCACGCCACTGTGCAGTGAGACCCTTCACCTCCCCTGCGATTGCAACTCCATCCATCCTTGAAGGCACTGGTGGTGTCTAGTGGGGCACTTTACATTGGTCTGTCTCAGTTCTCCAGTTTATTTTCCAAATGTTTGTTGTCTCAGGATAATACTAATTTGAGTAGCACTATAAACTCTTTAGACTTTGTTGTCTGAGTATGGTCACAAGTGAGCCAGCATCTACTGTGTTTAAACCTGCTTGCTATTTGGTGTGTGTTATAAGTACTGTGGAACTACATTTTGAGAAAATTCCATATTTTCAAAAATAGATATGTTCTGAGTAATAAATCCTGGAATAAAAATAAACTTTGAGCATAGTTTCTGTTGTAGTATTCATAGGGTCCGATCCCAAAACTTCTTGTTTTCCTGTTGGCTCACACAGCTTCTAAACCTATCAGAGCCTACCACGCGTACAGTTGAAGTATGTTGTCTCGCCACCTGCAAAATCCTAGTTCCTCCTCAAGAGGAGGAAACAGTTCTGTCTTGTCAGTTATTTTGACATGGACACTGGAAGTACCAGCTTCCAGTTCCATTTTATTTTTTATCTTGTTTCCACATCAATCTCTACTGAGCTTGTGGTTACTGCTGTCTTCTAACGAGGTTCACCGTGTGCTGACGGTGCATACCCTGATGGTGCGAGGTGTTTCCTGCCTTGCTTGTTGCTTGTATCACAATGCAGACTTTCAGTGCGGTTTTCCTATTTCTGCATATCTACCTCATTTAGAGCCCATTTATTGTAGAGGAAGACTGAGACCCTCTGAACATACCTGAAACAGAATTATAATTCCTGGGTGGTTTGGTTTTTTTTTTTCCTCCTGAATCACAATATGCAAATTTGAGTTCTGATGCTAGTAAAAGAACCAGGGGGAAAAATTAGCTTGAAGTGAGATGTTTCCTGAGGCAGCATTCCCATGAGGGCAGTCATATTTTATCCGTTGTTTCCTTTAAAGTTGTACGTAATTGCTGTGAAAGATTCGTAAACTGCCAGCTCATCCTCTCAACTGAAGTCTTCTGTTTAGTGCATGCATCTGTGATCTCGTCTTTACCTTGAGGCTTGTCCAATCTTGATCCTTCGTTTCTGTCTTAACAGTATGACTGTGAGGGTAGTCCTGACATTGGAAGGCTGGGTGATGACCTGAAACTTGTACTGCTTTAGTCAATAAACTCATTTTGGTAGCTTTAGTCTCTCCTGACAGGTGTTACGGACTCTCTGAACTTAGTTGACAAATAGTGGATTCAAATTATTTTCTAAGAGAGCTATTGATGTTGGTGAGTAGCTCAGAGGTTGAGAAATGCTTCGTTTCATTTATCTTCTCCCCGTTCTCTCCACAGGAAGTCTGTGAAGTCCCGAAGTCGAAGTCCTGGGTATTCAAGACACTCATCATCTCACAGTAAAAAGCAGAGGTCTGGGTCACGCAGTCGCCATTCCAGTATATCACCGACAAGGCTACCACTGAACTCCAGTCTGGGAGCAGAACTCAGCAGGAAGAAAAAGGAGCGAGCGGCAGCAGCAGCAGCTGCAGCCAAGGTGGATGGGAAGGAGGCAAAGGGCTCACCTGTTTTCCTGTCTAGAAAGGAGAACAGCTTAGCTGAACTTAAGGAATCTGGAACAGAATCTAAAAAGGTCATCAAAACTGTTAAATCTGAAAAATCATCTTCAGATACAGAATTAGTTAATTTACTGTATACAAATGCAGAGACTAAAGCCCCTGCAGAGACAACAAAAATCAAGGCAGAGGAGAACTCTGAGAGGAAACATCCTGTTCCAGTTAGAGATTCAAAACAGACGGGAACAAAAGACTTGAAGCCTGTAGCAGCGGTAGAGGACCTACTATCTCCAAAAGAGACAGACACAGCAGAGAAGGAGATACCACCCCCACTACCTTCAATAAAATCACCTCCTCCACCTCTGCCGACAACCACACCACCGCCTCCAACTCCGCCATTGCCGCCTTTGCCTCCATCACCTGTTGTTCCACCTTTGCCACCATCCCAACTGACTCCCGTTCAGGTCCCTACTTCAGCCCCAACGTCTTTGCCATCTTCTTCCCACCCAAGGACGTCTACTTTATCCTCTCAGGTGAACTCTCAGTCCTCTGTCCAAGTCGCTACAAAAACACAAGTGTCTGTGACGGCTGCTATCCCACACCTGAAAACTTCAACGTTGCCTCCGCTTCCGCTCCCCCCTATTTTAGTTGGGGAAGATGACTTGGATAGGTAAGGTCACACAAGAGCATCCGGTTTGTGTTTAAAAGCAAAACATTGAAATAAACAGATTCTTTTGGTTAGTTTGACAGTTGCTAGCTTATCCTGCAGAGTACACTGAGGACTGTGCCGCTGGTATGAATGCTTTATTGCACAGCCATTCCTAGTTTTGGCCTTGTCAGGTTTATGTGGAGAGTTTTACGATCCTGTGCAGGTAGTTACATCTTATGGCAGTGAGAAAGAGGTTTGGCTGCTGTTTTAATGCTGGTTAGTAAAAGTTTTGCGTTGCTCTTTGTTCATATTTATTACAGTAATGAAACATGGGTCTGGAATTATGCACCCCTTTGCGTTGCAGCCGTTTGCACAGGCTTATTTTGAAATTGCTTTTTTGTTTAATTCCTCCAAAACTGGTACTTAAGTAACAGGAAAGAGCTTAACAATTCCAGTAGAAGAACACAAACCAGAGCTATTTCTGTTCGAAATGCATCAAACATGCAGGTCATGCCCGCACGTAAAAAATGGCATTGGTTTAACTAACCTATTGTTTTAATTATTGAATAATTAATACAATCCTTATTGCTTAAGAAGTAGGTATTGTTTGTTTGAAAAGGAGTTTGAAAATGAAAGAGTGAAACTACACCTACTTTAGCTTCGTTTCCTATCATTTCTAATCAAAACATGCAGACTGAATTCTGTCCTGTAATCATAGCTCTTGCTGCTCTGGGTCTTGGCTGGTGGTGGGGTGGTCTTGGCTTCTAATATGAACTTGTCTGAAAAACCTTACTGTGGGGGTTTTCTTTGGGGGGGGGGGGGGGAGGAACAGAGTATCCAAAATGGAGGTGGAGAAAAAGAAGAACAAATTTATTTTTTTTTTTCACCCTTTTCTAGCTGTTAGTATGTTCTAGTGCTGTTAATGTAAGGTCATCACTGATTTTTTTTTTTTTCCTGCTTGGTCTGCTTAGCCTGTAGTTCCGTAACAATTTCTTTATCTTTCTAACCATCGCTAAAGACATACTAGGTATCTCATCAGTTAGTAAAGCATGTTTTTTAATGAATAGTGCGTTACATGATAGTTATGACTTGATACAATTACCCTGTGGTTGGAGTGAACACTGTTCCATATTCTGATTTATTTAATTGATTTTCATCGTTTGTCCTGGTATCAATGTAAATTAGGGTAATACTGTCCCCTGCGATCAATGTAAAAGTTAGGCTTGTGCATGTTTATGTTGCCCTTCCTAAGCTATGTAATGTTGTTCAGCAAGTATCTATTTAGTTTAAATCTATCTGTGATGAGCAGTAGCTTTTAACAGATTGCAGATTTTTCCCAACTCAAATGCCAGTCTAAGCAAGATTCTGCTGCTGTGTTCCCTTACTCCCAAACACAGAAATTGTGCTGCAAATACTGTATTTTACTTTTTTAGGCACTCACACTTAGAGCTCTCTTTTACCACTCAGGTATGGCTTAGTTTTGTAAAAGTGTGCCATCACTATGGACTCAGGAGTGCGTGCAATAATACGGCTGGTTGCTGAACTTAGTAAATGGGTTTACAGTGACTTTTTCCCAATAGAAGGACGGGAAATCCTGCTTCATTTTGCCAAGTCTAGTGGCAGTTGCATGTGGCGCTGACTATGTGCAGAAGCTCACTCTTAATCAGCTGCCTTCGTATTTATGAACAAAATTATTCTTAGATAGACTTTTGTTTTCATATGCTGAGACTGGGAGAATGCTCCAGCTCTGAGACCATGGTAAGCATAGGATTTGGAAATGTGCTTTGAAGTGTCCCAAGTACAGAACATGCCTCATTCAATTAGAGACTCTTTAACCTTTCTCGATGCTTGCCAAGCTCTCATGACCTGTCATCTGTCTATAATGTTTTTAGACTTCACAGCAGTCAAGGTGCACCGTGGGTCGCTTCACCTGCAGGAGGGGAGGAAAAGCTGTTTAGAAGCAAGTGGTACAAACTTTGTTCGTGTTTGATGTTGCACTCAGAAGTTGCGTAGCTTGCATAGGTTCCTGGGAAGATCTGGTTGACTGTTCGCAGTACTAACATAGTTAAAAATGCAGACCTGACTGATCGCATTCCTGCTATTTTAGGGGAGGGGAAGAAGGAAGGTAGCTTCTAGGAGTCTTTGTTAGGCAGCTGGTGTTTGCACTTAGTCATTTTTCTGCTTGGGCAGCTCTGAAGGGTCTGTTTGGCTTGCTTTCTTTGAGGGAGATGCCTGGTGAAACGTCCAAATGTTCTGGCGGTAAATAAAGTTACAGTAACCATCTAGTAGCACTAGTGATGATATGCAAATAGATTAACTAAACTGTACATAACTAAGCACAGATAACAGTGTGTCAGCAAGAAAATGGTAACTATTTGGTAAAAGGGAGAGAAAGGAACTCCTGGGAGGCTGGGCACCTGCAGGCTAAACCTACAAACACACCTTCGCCCTTCCCAAGAAGTCGTGCAAAGAAGTTGGCTTTTGATGTGTGTCTGGAAAAAGGCTGAATCTTTTTGGCAGGGTCAAAGGGCCCAAGCTTAGCATATACTATTAGTTATTTAAATACTATCAGGAACAGATGAATTGCCAGTTAGAAGTGGATTAAACACAAAGTCAAATAAACAACTGCTTTTTTGTTACTGTGAATGTTCAATGTGTAAGAACTGGACGTTGGATCAGTGCTTCAAATACACGTATGAAAGCCGTAAAGAAAACAAAACCTAGTTGATCTGCTGTGTTGGAACAAAGTCCCTCGCATCCTACATGTGACTGTAGGCCCCGGCTGTCTAGATCCCGCTTTGAAGAACCTCTTCTGAGGTTTAACGTGGATTCTGCCTTCGGGAAGTGACCCGGTTGGGTATTATTCTGCGCGTTAAGAATTTGTAGTTAATGGGGGGTGAGCTTCAGCCCGTGCAGCTCTCCCACTTCTGGTATTTCTGGGATATGTACCGCTGGTAGTAGAGCCCGTCAGTGAACGCTTTCCTCCAGAGGTCTAGGCTGGCGTGACGTGCGATCTGTTCTGCAGCTGCCTCTGACTTCTTAGCAGTGGGATAAGATTGCTCCCCCATCTTCTGTAGAAGATGTCAGAGCTCAAGGCCAGAATGGTATCCTTCTTTGTCTTGCTTTTTTCTTAACTATATTTCACACAGATTGTTGTGCAGATTGGGCAGTGTCTAATAAAAAAATTGGGAAAATGACCTACTTCCATCAGTTTGTTTATGCCGAAGCGTTAGACCGGGTGATGCTGACAAACAGCAAACCTGCCGCTGGCTGCCCTAAAAACAAACCTTGGAAGGTTGTTCGTATCTCTTAATCTTTTTCTTTTCCTGGTGAAGCGGAGATTTGTGTGGAGAAGAATTCCTGACTGTTCAGACCTAGAAATTCTCCCTGCTGCATACATGAGAGAATTAGGTTCTGCTTACAAGACTTGCCAGTCTAAACCAAGCTTCTGATGCCATTGGTAATTTGATGTAAAAAAAAAAAAAAAAAAAAGATCAACTTTTGTTTTCTCAGCAATTTTCACAAGTTAGAGCTGCATTTCAGTCCTTGGTAAGAAGTTAAGTTACTTATGTAGAGAGATTTTATTCTGGGTTCGTATTTATAGTGGTCCGTAACAAGTCATGCATTTAACTTCATTACAATAAACAGACTAAATAGAGGAAGTCAGGGACAGAAAGTGGGTGCTGGCTGGTAACCTGAACTGTCTTACAGGAAACTCAGTGCAAATTGACCAAGTTCTAGTGGCAGAGTGCTGTGTGTTTATTTGAAGACAGTAGTTCAAACCTGACACTTTTCTCTCCTGATGTATTATCACTGTAAAATTTAAGACTGTTTTGTTTTATACTTTGCTATGCTAATTTTGGCTCTTAAACTTGGGCTCCTAACTCTACATTCTCAAAGAGGGAGTTGTTGTCCTACAGTAGGGTTTTTTTGTTTGTTAATTGGCTTTTAAGTCTGACTTCTGTATTGTATTAACTTTTCGGAGTTTAGTCCAAAAGAGATTCTTCCTCCAAAACCTGTGAAGAAAGATAGAGAGCAGAGACCACGACACTTACTCACGGACCTCCCGCTCCCTCCAGAGCTCCCTGGAGGGGACCCATCTCCTCCTGACTCCCCGGAACCAAAGGCAGCCACACCACCTCAGCAACCGTTCAAAAAGAGACCAAAGTAAGGCTGGCTTTCTTTTTTTCAGCTTTTTTGAGTTGTTAGGTTTTCTGTTTCCTCACACAGATATGAGTCTAGGTTTCCAAAGCTTTAGGTTTCAGTGTATACTGCAGCACACCTAGAAGAGCTAACTGCGTGCCTATGCTCTGTGTGGAGATGGCACTGTTGAAAGTGCAGTTATTTTTTAAATTGAATCTGGTGGCTGCTTTGGCAGCTCTCAGCAGACTCCCCACCATTTCCTAAATGGGGAGAATACTTAACGTGCACTTACTTATAAATCTTTAGCCGGATTTAGTTCAGTTTTGAAAGTTCTTTTGTCCCCAGACTCGTTTGAGTGCTGTCTTTATTGAGGGAAGTGAAATGTGGAGAAAACGAGTTCATATTTCTGTTTTTTCTTATGGTATGTTAGCGGCTTCCTGTGGGTTGTTTCATATTTGGACCACGCAGAGTTGAAGGCCACTTACCCCATCTGTTTGAGAATTAAGAGTACAGCGGTTTGGGAAGAAGAGAAGGTTGTGTAAATTGTGCACCAAATGGAGATGACGGTTCAGGCATTGTACTGAAGCTGTGATGGATTCTGTTGTCTTCCCCTTTGACCCTTTCAATGGTTGAAATTGCTGGAGTGTGCCACAGGCAGTCTGCAGCCACGTCTACCCTGAAAGCTCTCATCTTTTGATTTAGCCCATAGCCTGCAGGCCAAAGAAACCTCCTGATGAGTACCCCTATATAAAGCTCCTGGTGCTTCTAGGAATTAGTTATTCTGAATAGGAGACATACCCCTTTTCTTCACGCACAATTGAAGTATTGGTCATATTGCAAGGCACGTACAACTTCCGCTGATAACAACATTTATGCAATTGTCAAGGAAGCAAGCTCCCTAAGCCTTTTGTACCCAGAGTGCTAGCTACTCTTTGTTTAAAATAAAAATCAAATGTCCAGCATTTCTGCAAAAGATTCCAAACACTGATTTTTGTCTTAATAATTATTTGGTATTTTTTAGATAAAGATACTAGCTTGGTTCTCCTTCAAGCTACTCTCAGTTAAAAAGTACGTAATGAGATCTTTGTAGAAATCCGTGTAGCTAACTGCGTGCCCCAGGTAGACTATAGCCAAATGCTTCTGCCACCTCAAAGTCTGTGGAAATCAGGCGGCATAATATCCATTTTGCTCATCTTACCCACTCTTTGCACTACTTATTTCCCCAGGAGGAGCAATGCATTGCTTGTTAGCCATATGCAGCTGATAAATGCATAACTGAAGTGAAAAGATCTGATATTGAGAGTGTTCTGGCTGGGGTGTTTTAGTATCTGAATGAAATAGAAGGGTAATACTGCTGCATAGCAGTGCCTGTATCTGGAGTGAGTTGCTAGGAGTGTAAAGAACAGGGTGCCTGACCTTTGCTTTTTGGTTTTAGGGTACAGCTTAAAACAGTTGAATGGGTGTTTGTTGGTGGGATGGCAGGTGAGGTGGAGCACGGGGGTGTCTGACAGCCCTCTTCCCTCTTTCAGAATCTGTTGTCCTCGGTACGGGGAAAGGAGACAGACGGAAAGCGACTGGGGGAAGCGTTGTGTGGACAAGTTTGATATCATTGGAATTATTGGAGAAGGGACATACGGGCAGGTGTACAAAGCCAAGGACAAGGATACAGGTAAGGATGCCAAGCTGCTTCAGATTCACTCCACTTCTTTAAGGCCTTTTTATTGTGGGTGTGCTTAAAACCCGTTCCAGTGTTAGTGGTGTTGCCAGTTAATGACGAATACCTGTAGAACTAGAAATCATTCCAGCCCTGGAATAAGCATTTACATCAAGTGTTTTCAAAAGGGGCAAAAGAACAGAAGCTCTGAAATACTAACTGTGAGTTAGTGCCCAGCTGCCCTCTCTGCTTGTGAAATCATGTGCCCTGCGTGTACAGTTTGACAAGTGGTCGGACGGTCATGGTAGGTATAGCTATGGCAGCCATCAACGCCGGCTGAACCCCTGCTTTTTAAATGTGCCTTTGTCAGACTTTACTGCAGCAGAGCTTGTGAAAGGGACTGGAGTGGTTTCCAGGGTAAATTTATGTTCACCTGTGTGACTTTCTGCTGAAGCAGATTAGGAGGAGCACTGGTGTCGTCTGTCTGGAGTTGTTGGTGTGATAACTTCTGACGGAGTGACTTAACAACTATTAGCAGGGTGGTAACTAAAACTGCCTCTGCTGTTTCTTGGTGGATGTTGACTGTGCTCATAGCTACTTTCGACTTCCCCCTGGACACCCACAGAGCTGTTAGCAGCGATGTGTGCAGAGGCTTTGACACTGGCTCGTTCTCGCAGGTGAATTGGTGGCTCTCAAGAAGGTGCGACTGGACAATGAAAAGGAAGGCTTCCCCATCACGGCCATCCGCGAGATCAAAATCCTTCGGCAGCTGATCCACCGCAGTGTTGTTAACATGAAGGAAATTGTCACAGACAAACAAGATGCACTGGATTTCAAGAAGGACAAAGGTAGTCTTTGCTGCAGGGTGTGGTTTCGATTAGCCAAAGAGATGATGCAACTGCATTTGTTTATTCTTAGTGTAAAACTAAAAATCTAAACTTTGGCGTAGATTTTCTTTTTTGCATTCCTCCTTGGTACACAGTTCCAGCAAGTTTGGCATCCGGATTTGGCCTTGCATCAAAGGATAGATTCCAGTTAAAATGAGTTGTCGCACTGCAGAGCAGAGGTAGATGTGGGCTTAAAAGGATGCATTGCATTCCTGTAAAGTCATAAAAGAGCAGTCTTAAAAAAAAAAAAAAAAGAAAAGCCTTTACGTGGTCACTTTTAACACTGATTAGTGGCAACAAACTTTCTAATAATGTGAAAAGTTTACTGTCCTCTGTCACTGTGGGAGCAGGGTGTTCTAGCATCCCAGTGCCTTTTGTTTGGAGCCTTCTCTGCCATGAGAGAGAAGGGAACAACACAATCAGTTCACGCCACGCATAGTGGTAGTCTCTTCAACAAGCTAGCTTGAGGGAAAAAAACAAAACAGGTGGGTAAACATGACCAGGATTTCAAAGGAATGTATTTTGGGGGCATATTTTGATTTCAGATGTCAGCTTGATGCATTAGAGGCGTACTTAGTTGTTTTGGGTTTTTCTTTTCTCGCCTTGAGGAAAAAAAATGTTCTAGGATGCTCAGTAAGGCCTAAATATCACAAGACTGCATTAAAGAAAACTCAAACAGAACACACTCAATAGTGCACAACAAAAAAAATTTCAACAATTGAGTCTATTTTCATTCCTCCTTTTTCTTTGTGTCTCCTCTCGTCTTAAGTAATTTCTCTCTTTTGTTATACCAGGTGCCTTTTACCTTGTGTTTGAGTACATGGACCATGACCTAATGGGGCTGCTAGAATCTGGCTTGGTACATTTCTCAGAGGACCATATCAAGTCTTTCATGAAACAGTTAATGGAAGGTCTGGATTATTGTCACAAAAAGAATTTCCTTCATCGAGATATTAAATGCTCCAACATCTTATTGAACAACAGGTAACCTGGGAGTAGATACACTTCTGTCCAGGCTCTTCCCTGTGCTCTCCCTGGGTTCAGCTGAGAGCACACAGTTGTTGTCTTCACCTCGAGTAGGCTTAGGAACAGGAGGCATTGATCCACTGTAGGGATACAACCCCGCATGTTTCCACCAGTGGTGTGATGGATGGTTATAATTAAGCAGTGGCTTTCCTGGGTGCTGCTGCTGGCTGAGAATACATCTCCTGCTGGAAGGGTGAGCAGCCCTAACAACCTTCTACTTCACTTGCTGTTGGTAGCAGTCTCTCCACGTGAGGCCCTCTGTTCACCGTTTTGCAGCTCCTTACAGTTGCCTTTTTTTTTTTTATGTTGACTTGAAGTAAATGGGTCTCTGTGTACACTTGGTCTCCATGGTATTTTGGCAAAAGTAGTGTTTATTGGAAGTGCTTGTATGCAGAGAAACCACTGAGGGTTAAGGTAGGAAGTAGCAGTTCTCCATGAATGCTCTCTCTTCTCTAGATAGCAATGTTTGGCAGTAATGCACTTCATCACAGAATGCAACAATTATTCATTTGCTGTTAATTCTCAGGTTTTTATCTGGATACCCATAAGAAAACTTTGAGCCTGTGAGAATAATACTGCACATAATTGCATCCAGATGCCTGGATATCTATCTTGAAAATTTCTCTGGGACATTGGCCTATTGGGAAGGGCTTGTGATAGAGATGAGATTGAATTATTGCGCTTTTTTTTTTTTCCCCCTTTTTGTTTCTTTGAAGCATTAAATAGGATCTGGAAAATTAAGACTGGCATATCCAAAAGTAATTACTGCAAACATTGCTTTGTTAGGCCTTTCCGCTACATGGGGGGACTTCCTACCTTTTACTGCTTGCAGCATGTGATCCCGGCTGTGATTCAAACAGGTGACTGTTTTTTTTGTCTTTCAGTGGGCAAATCAAACTTGCAGATTTTGGACTCGCCCGACTCTACAGCTCAGAGGAGAGGTGAGGCATAGCGGGGTGGAGGAAGGGGGAAGTGGCTTACATCGGTGAGATGACCTCCTTTCTTAATATCTGCATAGTCCCTTCACTTGGAAGCCCTGGCATTGCCTGAGAAATTGTTTCCAGTGTAAGTGGTCTAATGCAGCTCCGGCTGTTGGAAAAATATACTCCTGGCTGATATTAATAGCTTTTCATTAGACAAACTAGCTGATAAGGAACCAAAACGTCTTCTCTGCTTGCCATGGACCTGCCATGGACCACGTTTTGCTCTGAGATCAGTCACTATTCAGTCATGGCAGCCTGCTGCTGCTTGCTGCAGGTCAGGATTTTTCAGTCTTGGGTACCTACAACTTACTGTCTTGTGCACACAGGCAGACTTGTAAAATCTGTGATCTCTCATCAGCTTTTTTTAACTTGGGCGGGTGCTGTGGAAGTCTAGGTGCTTGAAAGCCTGCTGCTTCTACCTACGTGTGTAACTGTGCAGCTTGGAAGTAAAAATTAACATTTGTAAGGGTTTTGTGGCTCTTGTCACCAGTTTATATTTGTATCTTGCATTCCAGCCGTCCATACACAAATAAAGTCATTACATTATGGTATCGACCTCCAGAATTGCTGCTAGGTGAAGAGCGTTACACACCGGCCATAGATGTGTGGAGCTGTGGGTAAGTGCCTGGTTTCTATCTCTTGCCCTGGTTGGGCTGCGAACATCAGCACATGAATAGAGTATTTCTAATGGAAGGTGGTCTTTGATTTGTGCTAACTTCTGAAGCTGTGTCTGGTCCAGCTAGGCGGAGTGTTATGGTAGTATAGGAATCCTTCCGCATTCTGTGCTTTGAGGAAATAGGTGTGTATCACCCAACTAAAACTATACCATTTAGTAAAAAATCCTAGAATGAGACTTTTCTTTGTATTGGCATGTGAAAGCATAAAAAGTATCTGTCCTTGCTATTTAAAAACCAAACTAACCAACCTTTGGTAATGATGTATCACTAAGATCTGAAGGGGTGACAAGCTTACTCTGTGCTGGTCATAGCTTCAGTCTGTGGTTTTAAGGACCTAATAGAGAGTTTTTCTGTAGCTCTTCAGGTTGCTCTGTTTGTCACCTAATATTTTTCAGCTAAATCTAGGAAACATTTTAGAGATTTCAGGTTTTTAGTAGTGTAAGGAGCCTTGTGAACAGGAGGAGTCTGGGCAGTTCAGCCACAAAGGTGGAACATTTTCCAAGTGATTCAGAACCAGAGTCTCAAGGATTCAGCATTCAGAAGTGGGACTGGATTTCCCAAAATGCGTGCTTCCCATTGTGATATCCACAGGTAAACTTTCAGCAGAGCTTAGTCCGCAAACAACAAAGGCTTGTAAAAGTCAGCCCCTGATAATTGCTTCTGGAAGCTCCAGCCGTGAGGTCCAGTTGCTGTTCAGTGTCCTGTGCTAAATGAGTGGGGTTAGCGCAGTTCCAGCAGACAGGTGCCTGTATCAGCCCACAGCTATATTCGGCACCGATGGCCATTCCTGTCGGAAGGCTTAAGAGTAGATGTGTTAAGGACTGAACGAGTCAGAGTTGTTCCCTCCCTCCTTCTCTTCTTTCCCTTCCAGCTGTACAAATGTGTGTGCGTATAAACATTGTGTGTACAAGGCTATATCCTGTGCTTGGCAATGACAACCAGTAAGCTCCTGGCAGCTGAGCATAATTTGGGCCAGCAGATATCCCCCAGTAAAGCTGAAAAGAGAAATGGGCTGAATCTGGAGGAAAATGAGATGCCTGGCTGTTTTTCTTGTCATGCTATTGACACATCCTCCTTTCCCCGCAAAGAGTTAAAGTGTGAAGCCTGTGACATGTTAACCAGCCTACTAGTGAATGTTATTTCCCAGCTGCGTAGAATTGGTGACTCTGTACACATAGGTTAGTTTGTCAGTTCTCAACTACAAGCTCTGATGCAAATAACTCTCCTCAGGCAAACCTGCTTCTGAACAGAAATGCTGCAGTGTTCAAACGATCATCCCAAGGGTTTGCTGTCATGACCTCTTGCTTTTCCTCCTTCCAGCTGTATCCTCGGGGAACTGTTTACAAAGAAGCCTATTTTTCAAGCCAATCTGGAACTGGCTCAGCTTGAATTAATCAGGTAAAGCATTGCACATGCATGCCTATGAGAAGAGGTACTGCAGAAACTGCTCATGCACACTGTCTCTGTGTTATAAGAGCCCTCTTTCTCTAACCTGCCTGCAAAATAGGACCAGCAAATGACTGTAACTGCAAATGCGAGTAGTTAGGCATTTAGGTGTCCATGCCTACCATCAAGTGTTTGGCTGCTAATGTGTGCACCCTCAGTAACCTTTGCTGTTAGCTGAGTGGAAAAATCACAAACCTAAATTACATCTCGCACTGAAAATTCATTGTGTTGGATGGTTTATAAACTCAAGGTAATCATTTTTCCTCTTCCCGATACCCCTTTTTAACCTGTGGGTTATCTAATCTTCACTGAAGTGTTCCCAGACCTAGGTTATTGATATAGTAAATTGCTTAGAAAAGAAACATTTTCACTCGGCAACTCGTCTCCTAGCTGTGTTCCACCTGCTGATCATACTCTGCTTTTCTGGTTCTCAGCCGGCTCTGTGGGAGCCCCTGTCCAGCGGTGTGGCCAGATGTCATCAAGTTGCCCTACTTCAACACTATGAAACCGAAGAAGCAATACCGAAGGCGCCTGCGTGAGGAGTTCTCCTTGTGAGTTTTGTTAGAAAAGAAGATAAGTGGCTGCGTGGGGGTTACGGCCTTCTGTTACACTGTGTGACTCGTCTGCTATCCTTTGGCTCTAGTCTACCCGGCAGGATAGAGCAGTGCTTCCCCTTCTTGCCTTCTGCCCTGGGGGTCACTGTCCCCTTTCTAAACATCTGATCTGCCACAGGTGTCTTCTGGAGGGGTTCCCTGTCTCTGCATGCTCATGACCCTTCTAGCTAGGGTCTGCGCTGGAAAGCACACCTGACAGTGTGGCATTCTCACAGTGCTGAGGCTGTCCGACTTCGAGACATGCTCTCTGGGGGGAGAGTATAATTGTGTGATAATCTTCGGGGATTTTGAGCGGAGTTGCTCTTAATAAATGGCGAAAATTAGACTGAAAATCCTGCGTATCTGATGCCTGTTCTGTTGATGTCTGTGAGCTGCTGCATCACATAGTAATAAATTTTGACTGCATGGATTTCTCTTAAGCCTGAGATGTCTCTCTGAAAGTGGGCTTCTCCCCCTGTTGAGAACAGCCCCTTACTCAGCCATATTTCCAACTCTGCGCAGCATTCCTTCGTCTGCTCTCGACCTGCTGGACCACATGCTGACGCTAGACCCTGGCAAGCGCTGCACAGCAGAACAGGCCCTGCAGAGTGACTTCCTTAAGGATGTTGACCTCAGCAAAATGGCACCTCCAGAGTAAGTTCCAGCTGGCATCCTCCACCACAGTGGGCTCTCTGCTAATGAGCTTTGGGAAGGAGCCACTGGCTTGGCCTTGGTTTTTTTTCAGTGAGAATGAAGTTATGATTTCTGAGTTCTTTTCTCGACTCAGCCATGTGATAAAATGCACAGGCAGAGCAAATGGCTCTTCCTGTGCTGCTGGTTTTCTGCCTGCTAACAGGCTGGTTTTCTAAAGCTGAGTTTAATGCTTGTAAGGGGCTCTAAAACTCTGTTGGAAGATACGCAAGACTAGTATGTAGCATATCCCTGTCCTCTGGGCCACGGAGGACTGGCCAGGCCTTGTTTATGCTGCTTGTTAACTGACTGGAAGAGTGGCTGTTGAGCAGTGTCACACTGCAGCTCTTTTCTCCCACTCCAGTCAAGCAGATTATGAAACTCCGCTCTAGCTGCTTTGTGTGCAAGTATGGCAGTAGTTTTTGAGATTCCTTTTTCCTTCAGAGTGACTAAAGGTAGCTGCTTTCTTAAAGCCACCGGACTCTCAAAGCTTGGTGGACTTGCACTCACTGGGGCTTGTGTGCATTGTGGCTAACACAGTCAGTGCAGGGGTGAGATCCCAGTGCAAATTAAATGATTCACGTGCAAATTATGCTGCCTTCCTGGTTCTAGGACTTGCTCCTTCTTGGTTTAATAGTATGGTTGCAGTCAGGGGAACATCTGTGCTTCTCTTACGGCACTAATAACTTCCTGTGGTCTTTAAGGATTAAATTGGTTTTCTTGCCATGTTTCTTAACTCCAGAGTGTTGTTCTCTTCCAGCCTTCCCCACTGGCAGGATTGCCACGAGCTGTGGAGCAAGAAACGCCGACGGCAGCGGCAAAGCGGGATTGCAGTGGAGGAGCCACCATTATCAAAAGTTTCTCGGAAAGAAACTACCTCTGTTACAAGCACAGACACTGTCAAAAACAACAGCAGTCCTGTGCACCCACAGCCTGCCCAGCTCAAAACAGAGTCTGGTGCTGGAGATGCAGTAGGTCAGTGCCCAGTCTGGTCTGTAAAAGGCTCCTCCTGATATGCTGCCTCTGCTCTCTCTGGTCTGGGTGTGGGAGGCTTATGCCTATTTTCAAGCCAGTCTGTTTCTTTCACCTCTATTCCTACAGAAAGAGCATTCCAGAATCTTTTTATCCTGACTTCCCCACCCACCCCTGTTTTTGGGTTGTTTGTTTGGTTTTTTGTTTTTTGGGTTTTTTTCCTCTGCTGGGAAGACTATTGGCTGCAGAGCGTTCTGGCTAGTCTTCAGAAGTCACTCACTGATGAGCTGACTATGAATTTGTTCTACGAGTTATATTATTGGTTCTGAAGCATGCTTTCCCAGAGGATAATGGAAGGAGTGCTTGATTCACTTAGGCCAGCTAAGTAACAGATAATAGGCTGGAAGGTACAGTCATGTGAAGGGTGTGCAAATGAGCGGAAGTTTGATCTTGTTGATCAGTTATATAAAGATTAGGCATAGGATGTAACAGGCTAGTGGCTGGTGGGTAGAAGTGTATGTTACTGCACTTTGCTTGTTGCGGAAAAGATAACTTGGTCATAAAGACTTGCACGACCAAGACCTGTGCGCTGTTTCCAGAACTGTGACCAGCCTTCCTGTGTCTAGAAAATAGTTGGAGGGGAGGTGTTTTGATTCCTGGGAGAGTAGAGATAGACAAAGCTGCCCAAACCGTGCTGATCCTTCTGTAGAAACCTTATCAAAACCCAGATATGGGCTAAAGCTCCCTTCGTGTCAAATGTTGTACTGACAAGTAACAAGGAAGACAGTTCTTGCTCCAGGGAATGCGCAATCCATGTGTTCAATGAAACGTGGCAGATGGACAAAAGGTGGTGGTTGGATTAACAAACAGCTGAGAAAAGTGAGTGTCACATTCTTAGTTGCCTACCAGCAAGGGGAGCTTAAAACTAAGCTGCTAAAACCAAACCTTTGCACCCTTCTTCCCAAAAAGTTTGACTTACAAAGTCAGTGTCAGTGTGAAGCGGCACCCTTGCCACTTGGGAGGCTCTGCTCCAGCATGGTGCAAAGGGAGGTGATGCCACTCAAGAGCTGTATTTTAGACTAACCTGCATACTTGCAGGTCAGGACAGAGTCCTCTGTGATCCCAGGCCAGCTTTCAGCAAGGAATTGCCTTCTGCTTGACCTAATTTCTTTTGCTGCATCAGTGTAACACACCCTTCCTCCATCCCAAACAGCAGCTTGGCTCCATCCCGGGAAACCTGCTTTCCGGTGCAGGAGGGAGTGCTTTTGATCCGTGGAGTGCTGCAGAGACCTTGGGAGGGGCTGAGCTGCTGTCAGACCTGCTGCTCTGATTGCCACTGAAGTGGGTTAAGGGTTTCCAGTCTTCAGCACGCGTCCTCAGACTTGTTGCTGTAACTGGTGTGGCGTCCTTGGTCACCACTCTGATTCTTGGGATGCCCTCGGCTAACCGAGGAACGGGGAGGTTTGGCTCAACTGAGCTGATTTTAAGAAGTGGCCATGTACGTGGTGATGTTGGTAGGTTTGAGGGGGCAGTGAAGAAGCTTCCCTCTATGGCTAACAGAGCCGTACCCAGCTGTAGCCTTGCGTGAGTGCAGTGTGCGTGCAGTACCACGGGGTGCTGCTGCAGTGCTGTGCAGAGCTGATCGCAGTCTGGAGGGGGCAAGCTGATGGTGGAAATCTGAGCGAACTAGGCTGGAATGCTCTTCCTGGAGCCTCTGTGCCTTCCCCCGGCCCGGGGACACGGAGAAGAGGTGTTTATTGTTATGTGCAGTGTCACGATTGCAAACGGACGTGATGTAGTTCTGCCTAACCTTCCTGCGATGCTGCTTGTGTTTCTGGCAGGCCTTGGAGAAATCACCCAGCAGCTGAATCAGAGCGAACTAGCTGTTTTACTGAACTTGCTGCAGAGCCAGACTGATCTGAGTGTCCCACAGATGGCCCAGCTGTTGAATGTACACTCTAACCCAGAGATGCAGCAGCAGCTGGAGGCTCTCAACCAGTCCATCAATGCTCTGACAGAAGCTACAACGCAGCAGCACGAGTCTCAGGCGGCAGCAGCAGCAGCAGAGGAAGCCATAGAAGAGCCACCCACCGAGGCCCAGCTACCGGAGGAGCAGGCAACTCCAGAAACAGCCAGCGCTCAGGGAGATATGCAGAACGTGCTGGCTGTTCTGCTGAGTCAGCTGATGAAGAGCCAGGAGCCTGTTATAACCCTGGAGGAGAGCAATGGGGAGAAGAGCAGTGAGCAACGGGGGCCAAGGAAAACCCCTACAATGCATCCGGAGGAAAGTACAGGTAAATAATCATGACCGTTGCTTGTGCATCTTGGAGGCCGTGCGCTTGTTTGAACGATTAAACTATTCCATATGAGTGCCTCTAGTTTAACTGCAGCCAGGAGGAACCGAGACATTCGAGTGTTGTGACGGAGGGAGGCAGGGGGTGTGGATGGGAGGGGGAAGGGTGCTGGGTGCTAGAATGTGGTCAAGCCTCAGATTTCAGGACTGAGAGAGACACTGACCCACTCCCTGCGGTAAGTGCTGGACTGCTCAGGAGGTTTTAACAACTGCAAAAAGCCAAAACGTGAAAAGACAACTCTGCTTCACATCTCCAAAGCATATAAAATCTGTTAGTGCTCCACTGTGAATGGGTCAGTGAAGATTAAAGGTTTTGGGTTTTGCCCAGAAATGAAGGGGAAACTTGGAGGGTCAGTCCTTCCTCTCATACCCCTAGTAATCAGTTTATACATTCAGGTAGTTTTTTTGCACAGGACATTGAACCTCTGTGGATTTTCTCATCTTAGTGTTTGTCCTAGTTCTCTTTTTCACCATTTCCTTCTGGACCTCAAAAAAAAAAAAAAAAAAGTTTGCAGACATTATTTTAAAGAACGGTAAGACCTGAAATACTGGCGAGTGCTGGAAGGGAGGGATAGTGGCAGGTGTGTACACAAGACACTTGTGCATCCAGCTTCGGTGTGCCTGGTTGTACGTAGGGTTGACTTTTATGAGTCTTTTAATTCAGCGACATCTGAAGTTGAGCCAAACGGCTGGTTCTTGTAGAGCAAGTAAGAGGCATGTGTAAAAGACCTGATTATATCAGTGAACTCTTGGATTTCCTTTTCAAAGGTGAGTGTAAATGTCTCCATGTCTTTTGTTTCTGTTGATTTTCTGAATTATTAGCAACATCCTGTGACGACCTCACCAAATTCTAGAAGCACCTCCTGAGTATGTCTCAGACTCTCCGGGGAGCCTCTTTTGGCCCGATACACAACTCCTCTGCAATGTAGCTGAACGTGCTGTGTTCTCGTGCCTTCAACACACCCGCCCACCACAAGCCAGTTGTGATCGTGGTTTTTTTTTTTTTGTTTTTGTTTTTTTTTTTTTTTTTTTTGCCCTAGTACTGGAAGATAACTAGGTTATTGTAGAGCAGATTCAATTAAATAACATTGTTCTCTGTTTATAATTATTTTAAATGATATGCTGTCCCCAAATCAGCTTGGCTTTAAAATTACCTGAAGATTGTTTTCTGGGTTTAAATACAATCTAGTTTTAAAGTGGACTGACTGATACGGGTGGAGGGGTGGTCCTGGAAGACTACTGGTTTTCACAATAAAGTTTGACCTTTTTAATAACCAGTTTTGCCAATGATTTGAGGATCTGATTCAAACAAGGCGTTCGTGGCCTCTTACGTCATCGCCAGTCATAACTTTAATCACCGTGTAGCCGATCCCGTTGTCGATGAATGAGATCGAGTCAGTTCAGTTGTGTTGCTCGGCAGGAGTCAGGACTGGTTTTGTGAGCGAAGCCGGCACGCGAGGCACCGGGAGCAGGTCGCGGCCTGCGGGAAGCTGCGTCCTCCCCTCTGCGGTGTCCCTTCTAGCCATGGCCCTGCCTTAGCAGGGGGAGGGCCGGAGCTCTGCTCTCGCCTTTTCCCCCCACCCCGGCCTAACCAGGCTGCTTTGTTCTTCCTGCTGGCGCAAAAGCAGTCGTACATAGTAAGAGCGTGGTGGTAGTGGGGGTGTGCGAAGGGTGCTTTTGTCCTTGCTAGGAGGGGTCCTTTTGAAACAGAAACCTGTGTGACTTCAGGTCTGATTGGGGGGGGGGTGGGGGGGTGGACTGGGGGGAGAAGGGGACATGGGGGAGGGGGTTAAAAGGATTTTCTCCTGCTCCACAGCAGTCTGTACATTGCACACAAACATTTGTGGGTTGAGATTGTTTTGGAGTGTATGCTTGTAAAAAAAGGTCATAAACCAGGCGAAGCATAAGAAGCAAAGAGGGGACACGAGAGGGTGTAACCCACTGCCTTGAGTCTGTCACGGGTGCAGCTGGGAACGGGTACATGTGGGTTTGGGGTTTGGCTTTTTTCTAAACCCATTCATCAGGGCCGTGCTCCGTCAGGATGCAGCTGCCCAGCTGCCGGCAAGCCTGGTACCGGAGCAGTAAGGCACGGCGGCGTCCCTCTGCAGCGGGAGACCCCGCTTTCGGGGAACACGTGCTGTCATGTGGCTCCACATCTGTCTCCTGCTCGGCGTTAGCCTTTGATCCGAGAGCAGGAATTCCCTCCACGGGTGCCCATGTGTTAGGACAGCTGTTGCCGCCTAGTTGGGAGCATGGGGGACGGGGCGAGTACGGGAAAAACATCAATGAACATGTGCATTGATCTTGCAACGAATGCCAGCTTTTAAAACTCTCCGCCTCTTTTCCAGTGCATCCTGGAGAGCGGACTGTCTCGGTAGGCTGTTTGGTTTGGTTTTGGTTTTGGTTGTTTTTTTTTTTTTTTCCATATAAATGCATTTATATCTGTTCGTGTGATGTTTTAAGATGGTGTTTAAAAGAAGTAACCCTTCCACAGCATGTCCTCCTCGCATTCTCCCACCAGAGAAGAGACCCCCTGAGCCCCCCGGACCGCCGCCACCGCCACCTCTGTCCGAAGGCGATCTCTCCAGCGCAGCCCAAGAGTTGAACCCGGCTGTGACGGCTGCGCTGCTGCAGCTCTTTTCCCAGCAAGAGTCGGAGTCGCTCGGCCACACGACGCACGAGCAGCAAGCCACGAGAGCCGCGGACTACGGCAGGTCCCACTCCTCCAGGACTTACAGCGCCGAGGGCTCAGAGGGGGGATTTGGTGCCGAGGAGCTGAATTCAGGCCAGACGCTACTAGAACCCTCTGCCCAGCCTCTGGGGAAAAGCAGGACCTTCTTGGGCTCCGTGAGCCACCTTGGGGAGACGAGCAATTACCAGGGCACAGGATCTGTCCAGTTTCCAGGGGACCAGGACCTCCGCTTCGCCAGAGTCCCCGTTGCCATACACTCGGTTGGGCAATCTTTTACGAAAGCCGAGGGGAGCAACAACACGCTGGTACATCCAGAGGCCAAAATTCAAAATTACGGCGAGCTGGGACCGGGGACGGCCGGTTCCAGCGGGGCAGGAACAGGTCACAGCTGGGGTGCCCCAACCCAGGCGACTTCTTCTTACGGGAAGGCGTACCGTGGGCCTGGCAGAGTGCCTCCGCGGGGGGGACGGGGGAGAGGGGTTCCTTACTGAGAGGTGCGCCTTTCGTGCCGGTCCTCCCCTCCCTCGCCTCTCCACCTTTACCGACATGACTTTTTTCTTTTTCTTTTTTTTTTTTTTTTTTTTTTTTTCTCTTGCCAGAGCAAGGTCTTGTCTGCATTTTGGCTGCTGCAAAGCTCCCTGTTGTATTCCTTGCTAGGCTGCCGGCGGGCGCCCCGTGACTTACTGTAGGGTCCCCACTTGGGTGTCTCGCTGGCCAAAACCTCTCGCGCTTGGTTAGTGACACAAAAAAAAAAAAAAAAAAGAAAAAAAAAAAAGAAAAAAAAAAAAAAAAGAAAACCCCAAAAAAAAAAAAAAAACCCCCCCCACTGTGAACTGCGGTGAGCTTTCTGCCCTGAGCCAGCAGAGGGGAGGCAAATTCTTTAAAAATGGGAGGAATGAAAGAAACCCAACCATGTGGGAAGAAGGAAATTAAAAAAATATTTCGTAAGCTGGGCACCGGTGCTTCTCGGTGGGGGAAGCGCGGGGCAGTGTTCAGGTCAGGCTGGGGGAGAGTCTGGTTCCCAAAGCAATTTTTTGGGGTTCCCCCCCCGCAATTCCCTTAAAAGAGGAAAAAAATAAAGGGGCGGGGGGAAAGAAATGGAATATATTGATGGAGAGGCGCCTGGATCAGTTGTCCTGACTGCGGAGACCCAGGATGTGGCACTGGCTTGTACTCCATTTAGCCGACATTGCTTTCTTTCCAGAAAGTGTCCGGCCAGCCCTCTCCTCCGGCTCCGCGCCGGGGCCGCGAGCCCTGCCTGGGCGGCTCCGCGCCCGGGTCCTGTCTCTTTTGACGGTAGCCTTAGAAAATTGGCTTTTGTGAAGGGTCTCTTTGGATTTGCTGTATCTCTCCTGCCATAACTTTGCAGTAGGAATTGTCTTTTTCTCTGTCTCTTTTTTTTTTTTTTCCCCTCTCCTTTTTTTTTTGGGC
>JAVKLA010000081.1:44355585-44375953 GCA_034782735.1 Sagittarius serpentarius
CGCCCAGCCCCGCTGCCGGGGCGGGCGGTTCCGGGCCGTGCGGGGGGGGCGGGGCCCGGGCCCGGTCGCTCGGAACCGGCGGGGTGCGGGGCCCCGGAGGGGACAGGGCCGGCGGGACCTCGGTGCCGTTCCCGGACCCGGGAGCGCGGCCGCCGGGGGGTGGGACGGGGGGAGACGACGATGACTGTCTCGGAGTGGGGTCCCAGGTTCAGTCCTGGGCGTGCCCGTTACCGGTTCCCCGGAGGCTTTGGGCCCGGGGGAGCCCCGGGTGTCCCGTGGCGCGGGCTTCCCCGAGGGCACCTTCCCCAGGGAAGCCCCGGGTGGACCCCGGGTGGGCGGGGATCCCCGTCGTGCCCTCTGCCCGCCCCCCGGCTTCACCGGCCGGGACCGGGATACCGGCTCTCCCCGGGAGCCCCTCGCTGCGGCTCCGGGGCGTCCCCGGCCTCGCTCCGAACCCCGCCCGGTGCTGGGCCCGGGGCAGGAGCGGTGGCTGAACCCGTTCGTATCGTCCCGAAGCCGTCTCTGCACTGTCCCCCGCGGGGGCTGCCGGGGGTCCCGGCGCTGCCCCCGCCTCGGCCAGCGCTGACCTGAACGGCTCCAACCGGAATACCCCGCGGCGGTCCCGGCGCTCCTAAAACCGCGTCGTGTCGCATCCCTTGATGGCTCGGGGGGAGGCGGGGGGGGGCTGCCAGGCCGCCCTGGTTTTAGAGGTTTTAGGTTTTTAGAGGTTCGTGCTAGTGGTTGGCTTGTGCCGTTATCACGGATGCCTCCCCGCCGCGTCGGGTCCGGGGTCTCCGTAAAGACCCCGAGCTTTATCCTCCTCCTGCGAGGGACCGATCGCTCGAGCGCGGAGCTGAGGCGTGAGGAAGGACGAAGCTCCGCGGAGCGCGGCGCTGGGAGGCCGGCGGCCATCGCTGCCCTCCGCCAGCCCTCGGAGACCCTTCCCTTGCTGCGGTAAAGGCAGCGTGAAGCCTCTCTCTGGCTGTAACCCTGGGCCGTCCCGAGCGTTTAACATCCTGCTCCGCCTCAGGAAAGCCGGCAGCGGTTGTGCGGGACCGGGGCGAGAGGTGGTTGGGGTTTTGGTCGCGGCACAGAGACACCAGATGCTGCCAGTGGGGTCCCAGGGGCAGGAGCTCTCCCAAATGTTCGGGCAGGCTGTGCCTCTTGCAGCTTTCTCGAGCCCGGGGTGGGGACCAGCACCCACCCAGGGCACCCTGAGCAGGGGTGGGGAGCAGGAGAGGGGAGGGAGGCAGCACCTGGCCTGGGGCTGCGTGGTGCTGCGAGGAGCTGTGGACCAGCCGCGGGGACACCTTTGCCTGCGAGGAGAGGCAGGACCTGGCCCCGGGGCTGGCTCGGCCCTTGGTGGGCAGCGGCTCAACCGAGCTGACATGCAGGGCTGGGGGGAAAATGCGGGACGCTGTGCGGTTCCACGGTGCTTTCAGAGGTGGTTGCAGACCCTGAGACATCACGCAGGAGCAAGAGAGCGGCTCAGAGGAGCGACAGCCGAGCGCTGCCTGCTCCCCAGGACACGGCGAGCGTCCAGCTAAGCCGCTCCTGCCCTCGGCACTCCGGGCACCGAGGGGCTGCAGCCCCAGGAGCCTGCTTCCTCGGGCTCCCCAGGGCAGGGCTCACGGGGGAGGGACTGGGGCAAAGAGACTGTAAGCGAAAATAGCCGGTGGCCAGGCTGGCTCCAGGGAGGGGACGGGCTCCCCGGGGGTCTCTGCGCCCACACCTTGTGCGTGCTCCGACGCTGAACTCGGGCAGCGGCGGCTCCTGGCCTTTTGAACAAGTGGCTGTTCACAGACAGGCCGAAGCCGCGGCCCCGACCGCCCCCCCCGTCGTTCTGCTTTACCACAGCCGTTGCCTGTCAGTCTGCCGCCTGTGCTCGCTGTCACTTGTGGCACCGGTGCTGCGGGTTGCCAGCACATAACGTGCCTGGCAGGGTGACCTTTCCGAGTGTAGACATGGGCTCGGATTAGCCCTGGAAGGTGCTGTAGGAAAAGCTACGAATGGGCACGAGGACGGCTCGCTGCGGAGCTCCGCACTGTGCCCCTGCTGCGGGGTGACGGCAGCATCTGGGGGTGCTCGAAAACCAAACAGCCTCAGCCCTGCGGGGACCCAGCAACAAATGTGACGGGCCCTGTCCAGTGGTTTGCTGAAGACGTTGGGTCACTTCGTGGGGTTTTTTTTGGAGTGAGGTTTAGTGTCTGATTTAATATTTACCTTTTTTGTTTTAAAGGCATCTCGTCCCGCTAGGAAGCTCGGACGCGTGTTAGCGTCCAGTGAAACACCCGCGGCTGGTGTCTCTAAAAGGCCCGGTCCCTCTCGCTCTCCAGGCGTTTTCTGTCCTGGTGCAGCGTTTGGTGCAAAGGCTGTAACTCTCAGAAGAGGTGACATGAGAATTAGCTGTTGAAGTCATCATGTGAGCTGAGAAGACACATTAATAGGAAGTCGGGGGCGCAGGAGGAAAGGAGAAGCGATGTCACAAGATGGAAAGGCTTCTTACTGTAAGACATGTCATTAACATGCAAACGTGTGCTAATGAGAAGCTTGTGATTTGAATCTAAAAGCTGAGAGTGGAAAGGGGTGACGCTGGGGAGGGGGTGACGCTGGGGAGGGGGCGACACTGGAGCTTTGCAGGGGCTGCTCTGGCCTTTCGCTGGGATGGGACGTGCCTTGGCACAGGTCCTGGGTCCGTTTTGGTGCCCAGTGTCCCGCTGGCGTTGGGCTGGCATGCCGGCGTTCTGCCGCGTGGACCTTCGTGGCAGCGCTCGCTGGGTGTTAGCGCTCGGTGTTGTCTCGGGATTTCACCGGCCGCCTCCCCTCTGCGTTTGCTTCCCGCTGCCATTCGTGGGCTTGCTGCCGACGGTGTCATCGCCTCTCATCCCTGCAGCCCCTCTCACCTCCCACTTAATCCTCAAAGCAGGAGGTTTCACCAGCAAAAAGAAACCCAATCTTTCCTCAGAGTCTTGAGAAACACTTTTTTTTAACCAGAAAAGCTCTGAGGGGTCCCTGCTGCGGGTGCCCCGTCAGACTGTGTTACTGTCACCCGGGGTGTCCCTCTGGGCAGCGTGTGCCACTCACGCTTCCCCAGCCTGTTGTGTCGGCTGTCAGAGCTGTGCTGCTCGAGAGCCCCCGAAAGCGGTTTGCCGGTGCGGCGCAGGCTGCGGAAGATGTCTGAATGCATAATACAACACCGGGGCGCTCAATAATTTATCTGTCACCCAGAAAAAGGCACATTTATACACGCTCAGATCCAGCCCCTGGTCTTTCTGCTCTGAGCTTTCTCCTGCCTGAGGGAGCAGTCCCAGTCGGGGGGCCTCAGCTGGGCTTAAAATATTTCTGCCAAACCCTGCTCTGTCCCACGGTGCTCTGAGGGTAAAGCCCTTCTCACCGGTTCTTCCCTGGAAGTTGGTTATTGCCAGTTGGTTTGGGATGGGTGTGCTTCTGAAGCAGTGTTAAACCTCACCGGGAAGGCTGGGTTTTAATGACGGGTGGGTTTAGGCTGGCTGAGCTGCACGAGGGCTCGCACCGGCTGCCACGCTCTGCCGCGTCCCTGTGCTCGGCCGTGTCCCCGGCACCACAGAGTGGCCCCAGTGCTGCCTCGGCATCGGGGGAGTGGAGCCGGCGAGTCTCGCAAGGTGATTTTAAAGCGCTGTGAAAGTTGCGGGGGGCTGCCTAAGTGCAAAGTGGTGTTTGAGGGAAGGAGGCGGTGACACCCTGCCGTAGAGGAGGAGGCAGCCCGTGCATGAGGTGATGTATTATTTAGCGCTCACAGATGTCTTTAACTTTTCTCAGTTTGAGATGGGCCCCTCGCTCAGAGCAGCGAAGGGCCGTGGTCGTCGCAGCTGATCCAAAGTGACAAGTCTTCCGGCTCCTTCCGAAGTGCCTCCAAGAGAGACTAACGGGGACTTGACAGGAGTCCAGCTTTGTTCCTTTTCCAGCCCCGGCACTCCCCGGGGGCCGGGATGCAGAAGCTGCTGGCGCAGGGACCCAAAATTGTCCAAAATCAGGCTGTGCTCAGCTCTTGCAGTTGCTCCGGCATCCAGTGGGGCTCGGTAGCACCCCTGGCTTCGCCTGCCCCGTGGATCGCCCCTTCCCACAGGTCTGGGCATAGACTCGGGGCTTTTTTCTTTGGACGTTGTGTGGCTGCAGCCTCCCGGTTGTTGGAGGTGTGATCTGTTGTAGGCAAACAAACCTCACTCGGATCCTGGAGGATTCAGAACTCCTGGGGCAGTAGCTAATGCAGCAAAGAATCTGGTTTTTTGGAGGCAAAATGTCCCTGAGCAGGAGCATTTTGCAGAGGAGTTTGTAGCTCTGCCTCTGCCGTGGGTGACTCGGAGGCAGCAGAGCTGGGGACTGACAGATCCCTGGCCTGACCTGTTTTGGCATCCTCGTTCCTTGTTTGTCTCCAGCGAGCGCTTAGTTGCGTGGTCCATTAGCATAGTGGCCTCCTTGTGCCTTGCTGACGGAGAGGAAAAATTTTAATACAATGGTTGGCACCGGCTGTGTGAAAACGGCCTTCAGACCTCAACACCTCGCTCGCGCCGGGGTTGTGTGCCCGGCACTGCCAGCCACCGCGGCCGGGACAGAGAGCAGCACTTTCCCCTGCTGCCTTCCTGCAGTTCCGCTTGGCCCGAGTCGGGCATGAAACCCGGTGTCCTGCTCCTGAAGTGAGCCGGCTCCTCTCTCGGCCATGCGGGACGGGACCCAACGGGATCACCGACTGCCGAGGCTTTGCGGTTTGCCTTGTGCAAAATGTCGAGCCCCCGCAGAGGAGGCTGCTGTAGCTTGGGGTGGCTCCGGGGTCCCGGGGACTGCTCCCTTTCAGATCACGGGCCTCCCCGGAAACACCTGGAGGCCCCTTTTCCTGCTGCCGCAGCATCTCTGCAAGGTTTGCCATCTGCTGCTCCGGCCGCTGGCTGTAGCTGCCAGCTTGGCTCGCCGTACCGCGAGCATGTTCTGGGTGGCTGCCTCTGGGTGCCAGTGACAGTTGCCGGTGACTCCGCAGACCCCCCCTGCGCCTCTGAGCCTTTCGCAGCCGATTCTTCCTTCCCTGCAGTGAGCAAGAGGGAAGGAAGGTCTCTGCCTGTGCTGGTGATCGTGGGGTGCCAGGGTGAGATGGGGCAGCCCTGGGGTGAGCCCTGGGTGTCTTTGCTTCAGAGAGGGAGGCTCTTTGACAGCCCAAAAGCCAGTATCAGCCTTTTCCCTCAGGAACTGTATAAAACGGACAGGATCTGATTTGGTAACAGGAATATTTGCCTTTAGAGGGGGAGAGGAGAAGGGGTATCCAGAGACCTGAGGCCTGAGGGTCCCCTTCGTGTCTCCCCACAGGTGACGCACTGACTTGGCAGATGTTGCCCCCATTGACGTAGGACCCAAGTCGCTTGGGCCAAGGATGAGCAAGCCGACAGACCTGCAGCACGACCTGGAACGAAGCCTCCCAGCCATAGCGTCCATCAGCACCTCGTTCTCCCAGAGCCAGGGCTTCTCCCCATATTGCTACTTCTCTCCGGAGAAGAGGAAAGCCATCTCGGACGTGAGGAGGACCTTCTGCCTCTTTGTCACCTTCGACCTGCTCTTCATCTCTTTGTTGTGGATAATTGAATTGAATGTAAGTTGGGGGAAGCAAATCCGTGGAGTCTTTGCCCCTTTTAAGTTGTGCTTTTTCAGTTCAGTTCCCTCTGCATTAATTGCTCCATTTCAGAAGTCTTGGGCCAAATCTTTGTTTGTTCTTCCCAGCACTCTGCTGGTTTGTGCTGGCTGAGAAACCGCCGCGGTTAGTGTAAACTAAAGTCCAGCTCATTTCCTGCAACCGGGCTCTGTTGTGGCTGTCCAGGGTCGTTAACGCCGTCGCGGGTAGCGCTCTGTGTTGTCGTGTAACAAGATCTGGGGCCCATGGAATCGCCAGGTTGAGCAGTTGGCCAAGTTTCTCTCCTGCTCCCCTTGCCTTAAGCGAAGCTGCTGGCTGTGTTTGCCAAGCAGCTGCCAGCTTTGCTGCAGTGTCTTGTTTTCAGAGCGTCGGAGGAGCAGGGTAGGATGTGCAGACCCTCCTCTCGCCCACCCAGCTGTTGGGCAGAGACAAAAGGGGCTTTGAGCTTTGGTCCCAACGTACTGCTATTAATCTCGGCTTCTGAAAGCCGGAGATGCTGCTCCACCGCACAGGGGACTAGCGAAGGGGAACACGAGGGTTTTGGTCCTTTCCGAAGCGGCTGTCACGCCTGTGCAGGCTGCTGCGTTTGCTCAGTGTGTCAACTGTTGCAATGACCAGAGAAATCCAGTTTATTTACCTCAGTCCCATCAGGTCCAAGTTACTCCCTGGGCTATATTTTGCTTTTATTTTTCCTGAACTGGTCCCGACTGGTTTCAGCCGTGGTGGCAGCGGGTCTCAGGTACTACATGTCCTCCCGTGGAACAATCTGAGCAGAGAGGCAAGATGAACAGATAGACCCCAGTGCTTCTGCGTGCAGCCCTGCCTGTGTCTGGCCTTTATTTATCAGCACTGGATCCTGCACTCACTTAGCGGCTCTTATCTCTGCCCTGCTTATCTCCCGGGTGTCTGCACTTAACAGATTGTCTCGGCCAGCAGCTCCCTCATCCTGCCCGCTGCAGCTGGCTGCGTGGCGTCAAAAGCCTGAAGAGACCCCTGCTCCCCCCCACCTAGGAAAAAGCATCTCTCGGCCAGCATTCCAGCGATGCCGATGGTGTCTTGCTTGCCCGGCTTGGACCCCGGCTTTCCGCTCTTGTCCCTGTTCTCTGGGCTCTCTGGGGAGGTGCTGTCTACAAATCAAAATATCCAGCCCCGGGCAGATAATCTACCAGCGCGGTCACCAGGGTGATTCTGAGCGTAGGTCTTGCAGGTAGCCATTAATGAGTGACTAACTGCTGATATTTGGGCCCTGAGCCGAGATGCTGCATATTTAAAGCTATTAGGATAGCTTATTTGCCTAGTTATGAAGAGCAACGATTTTATATCATGACTAATGTTTTTTTTATCAAACGGTTTCCTTTGCTGCAAGATAAGCTGAGCAAATTGGCCCTCGTTAAATGTCTGTTGCCTGCAAACTGTAATTCTGTGAGCTTGCTGCTCTCGGAGATGGAGAGATGCCTCAGATGGTTCTTCTTCCTTGTTCGTGGCGGTGGCCTGTATTTAAACTGAAAACGTCTCCCAGAAATCATAATCCAAAGCCTTCCCTGTGCCTCGTTCCTCCTGCAGAATCTCGTGCCGGAGTCACGGTGTGGGGAAGAGGCTTTCAGTGGCAGCTCAGCAAAGCTGGCTGGCACGAGTCCTGTAGCCACAGATCAGATGAAGCAATAGTGCAGAACTGCTTTGCTCCCCTCTCCCTGAATATTAAGCATCAGCCCTGACCTAGAGGGACCGCTTCCCGATGGCTGCCTCTTCTGTCCTTGGACTGTCTGACAAGAGGGTGCCAGGACACCAGGCTGCCAAGAACTGGCCTGAGATCCACCAACTTGTTTCTCACAGATCATCAAACAGCTGTCAGCCTATACCAGCTTCCAGGCCAGCTGGGCTGCGTTCAAACCAATAGCCTAAAGGTGAAGCATTTGTTCCAGTTACCTGAGCCATCCGCTTCCTCATAAACAGCGATTCCAGGCTCTCGAGAACAGGATTTATGGTGTCAAAAGTACCAGGGCTGTCAGGCCCCAGATTGTCTCCGGGTGAGGCAAGGGAGCTCTTCTGTGAGCTTTTTCCATGCTCCCATGCAGTATCCCAGAAAGCGGTTTTGCCTCTTTCAGATTTCCTCGCAGTCTCTCTGTGTCTGTGCGTGTCCCTCGTCCTCCTCTCCTCCCTCTTCCCCTTTGCCAGTACGTTTGAACCTGCCGGCTGACTTCCTCCGTCGGGTTTCCTGGAGGGCAGCTCAGCACTGCTGTGAGCCGTGGGAAGCCAGCTGGCCTGGAAGAAAGGAGAGGGGACCCCTCGGTGCTTTGCACAACGAGGGCGATCGCAGCTTAAATTCCACCAGGTTGCCGCGTGACCCCTGAGAGCCCTCACGGGGGAGATGTTTTGATTGTCCAGCTGTAGGAGATGCTTTGTTCAGCGGGTTACTGAAGGTGCGAGAGGAGCAGTTCCCTGTGGTTTTTCAGTTTTTCTGCGTCTTCTCCTGTACAGCTGAAGTCTGTCCCCTGAAGCCACGCGTCGAAGCAGTGGGCACGAGTGGGAAGTGTTGCCTGACCAAGGGCTTTAGGCTGTGAGGGTTGTGATCCAGTGGCACTGGATGTGCTGAGCCAAAGGAGTGGCTTTTCGGTGTCAGAAAGCCCCTGTGTAGAGGTGTTTAATGTACCCGCGTGCCGCTCCAGCTCTGGCTGCCCGACTCGTGCTCCTCGGTGTGAAACCGAGGGTGAAATGGGCTGTTGTATCCTCCCATGGTCCTGCGTTGGCAGATGAGCCCGTGTCGTGCGTGCAGCAGGCATTTGTATGCCTGATGCATAACCTGACCTGGCGGTAACCTCCGGTCACCGCTTGGCCGGCTTCTTTCTACCATTAGTTTCTTATCAGTGCACTCAATAGCTTTCTGGTTTCCTGTCTCCCCTTCAGACCAAGGATGGCATTCAGAAGAACTTGGAGAATGAAATCATCAAGTACAATTTTAAGACCTCTTTCTTTGATATATTTGTGAGTATCCCAGGCTGCTGCAGGTGAGGAAACAGCTTTGGAGCTAGGGGCGGCGCGGCCAAAGGCTGGGCAGGGAGGGTCTGCGTGTCGGGGGGGGCCGGGGTCTCCCTGCAGCCTTGCCCCTCGCCTGGCTCAGTGAAACTGGGCAGGACGCAGCCCATCCTGTTGCAGCCTTGACCCCATCTGTCTAGGTGGCGAGGTCCTCGGGAGCTGGCCCGTGCCTGTGTCCTCCCAGCACCTGGCAGAGGGACAGGGGCAGTGACTAGTGTCGATGGCTTTTTGTTTTTAAAGGTCTTGGCTTTCTTTCGGTTTTTTGTGTTGCTGCTGGCCTATGCGATCGTAAAGCTGCGCCACTGGTGGGTCATAGCGGTAAGAAGGCAATTTTTGCTTTCCTGTTTTTAGTTTTCTCTCTCTGCCTGGAGTTTGCAGGGAACTGAGATACGTAAAATTATTTTTCAGGTCACTACGCTGGTATCCAGTGCCTTCCTGATTGTGAAGGTCATCCTCTCCAAGGTTGGTTTCCTTGGGCTCACAGGGGATTGCTTTGTGATTACCTGATGCTGCTCTTTTCCCATTTGTGTAAACTCCCTGTGGTTTCTGCTTTCTTCCGCGCAGCTTCTGACCAAAGGGGCTTTCGGCTATTTACTGCCTATCGTCTCGTTTGTCATTGCTTGGCTAGAGACTTGGTTCCTGGATTTTAAAGTCCTAACTCAGGAAGCAGAAGAAGAACGATGTGAGTATTTGCTCCTCTCTGGTAGGAGCTGCCAGATGAGACTACCAGGCCTGGGGTTTCTACTGCTTTGGCAGCACCTTGACAGATATGACATTTATGGAGAAGTGATCTCCAGGCTGGCTGTGACGCTAAGTGCCTGACTCAATTCTGTTATGGTATATAAGTCCCTTCAGGGGAAGAAAATACCAGATTATAAAAAGCATCTTTTAATTGAGTGGAGAAAAACGTGCCAAATTCCCCGATGTCTGGATCCTGAAGCCAGACGTGTTGGAAACAGAGCTCACCTCGACATCGGAGAAAATGTTTTGAAACAGTGGGACAAATGCCAGGCGGACTGTTGGACTCCCCGTCTCTGGATATCTGTCTTTGGATCTGGGCTGGAGACCTTTCAGAGAGGATTGCTTCAGTCACAGCCACATTACAGGGGCGTGGCTTGAGTTATGGTGTGTGAAATCGGGTTGCTGAGGTCAGACTAAATAGAGATCGAGTCTGACCTAATGCTTTACAAATTACCCCGCAGTGCTGGGCACCTGTAGCTTCCAGGGGTCCTTCTAGGGAGCGGGTGCTCAGCCTGGACTGGCACGGCTGCCCATTCCGAAAGCAGCAAAAGGAGTTTGTCGCTTTCCCAGGCTTAACTGACGAAAGAGGACGGGGAAATGGCACGTCAACGAAGGAGTATTTGTCAAGCGGGACTTGATCAGAAATGCACTGACTGACTGGAAAACACCAGAGGATGTTTGGGTCTTGCAAGGAGGCTTTAAGATGAAAAATGATCAAGTGTTTAATGCCTCTATTGGATTAGGCTCAGGTTCCAAATTGCTTCCAGGGGAAGCTCTTATTTAATTAGATGCTTAATCGCCTTTGGATTTGACAGGCAGAAGGGCCCATTGATCTCCATGCAGATAAAATGTCTCAAACAAAAGATGAGGCAATAGGAGCTGAAAAGCTTGTGGGCTGGCTGGTGTGTCAGTGCGAAAAGACCAGCTGTATCTGGAAGAAAGTGACTGGGAGGGTGGTTGAGTAGGGGTGGGTGTGGTGGGGGCCCCAGGACCCCTTGGTGTTGGAGCGCTGGATGCTGTGTGTGTAAAACCTCGTCCTTTGGTTCGCAGGGTACCTGGCAGCCCAGGCTGCAGCCTCTCGTGGCCCCCTGCTCTACCCCAGAGCCCTTTCCGAGGGGCAGTTCTACTCCCCGCCAGAGTCCTTCGCAGGTAAGACGTGCTCTCCTCCCCTTCTGCCATCACCTCGCCGGCAGCCAGGCCGCCTCGTTTCCCAAGCTTGTTCCCCTCGCGGCGTTCCTCCTGGGTCTCCTCACCTCCATGGTCGCCTCCCCCGCCCCGAGATCTGTCTCGTTATCCCAGCCCTTGGCAGCGGCGGGTGGCAGGGCCTCCAAGAACTGACACTGCAAAACGGGCTCCTCTCTCCTCGCACTGCGCCCGTGCCTGGGCAGGCGAGGCACGGCCATGCTGTCTCTGTGCCATCTGCAGAGCGGCGTCGCGCTCAGCCCCGCACACCTGGCTTCAGCTCTGTGGGAAACTGGAGCCTTTTGTGGTCTTGGGTTTAAATGCTCTTAGCTGCGGCTAAAGTACTTGAAAAACGCTGCCCTCGGGATGAGGGCACGGGGGCGAGTTGCCACAAGCAGGTGAGGATAAGAGCTGGCAGCACGCCACCGCCCTGTGACACCGCCTCGTGCCGGCGCCGGAGACCTCCCCTGCTCGGGAGCGAGGAGACGTCAGCCGGAGCAGTTGTCTCAGTGTAGCTGACACCCGGTTCGTGCTCAGCCTTCCGGAGAACAGAGCAGTGCCTGCCAGGCAGCTGCGGCGCAGAGGCATTCGGGAAGGCAGGGCCCGGGCTGTGTCGGGGTCGTACCCACCAACAGCCCTTCCCATCGGATAAGGCGTGGGGATCGGAGGCTGTCGGTCCGAGGGAGATTGTGCAAGTGGGGTCTTCATCAACTGGGTGTTAATTGTGTGCTTCCTGCCCCTAGGGTCGGACAACGAGTCGGACGAGGAAGGTGCAGGGAGGAAGGCACTGACAGCTCAGGTAAACAGAGGCAGCGTGGCCTGAGGCCGGCTATCCCTGCCTGTTGGCTTCAGGCTGAGCCAGGGCTGTGGGAGCCTCTGACAATCCTGCAGCCCCATCAGGGTGCTGTATCTGCAGAGCACCAGAGGCTGCTGTCCCTCATTTCACAGCCTGGGGACATTTGGCTGAGGAGCTGTGCCTGCCCCTCGGCACCAGCCTGTTCCCTGTGCGCCCCGGGACCGGTGGCATCATGGCTGCCGCGGGAGAGGGGTCCTCTGGGTGACACCCAACGTTCACCCGCTTCCCCAGGGCTGCGCGCTCTTCCCTGCAGCATCCCGCAGGGGTGTGATTCTGGCTTGGCCTCCTGCCTGTCCCTCTCTCCCCTTCTCTCTTCCCTGGTTACACGGTCACATACCAAGAAGGGCATCGCCTCAACCATCCCCGCTGAACGGTGGCTCGCGGGGCGGTCCTTCGCCTCCCCGAAGCCTGGCTGGGCGCAGGCTGCTTTGTGCTCTTTTCCAAGTGGTTCTGCTGCCGATCAGCCCCAGTTCTGGCACCTCCACAGAAGGAAGCTCGGCGCATCCCGTAGCCCTTTGCCTGCTGGAAACCCTTACGTTAAGGCGGGAGACTCGCTGGTAGACGCAGCTGGTGTGTGGATACAAGCCAGGGCGGGGAGCGTGACTTTGAGCTCCAAAATGAGGCCTCTGTGACCCAAATTAAGAGATTTCTGCGGTGTGGAGATGGGAGATATCCCCTTTCCCTCTGCCAGCCCTGGGAGGGAGGTAGCAAGCCTCGCACACACATTCAGGCTTTCTGCAAACCCCGCTAATGAAATGCTCCCTTTTCTCCTAGGAGAAAGAGTATGTCCGACAAGGCAAAGATGCGATGGAGGTTGTGGACCAAATCCTCGCCCAGGAGGAGAACTGGAAGTTCGAGAAAAACAATGCAAGTGTCCCCCCGCCCCACCTGCCGGGCAGCGCTGCCGGCAGAAAGCACGGATGGCTTAGCAAAAACGGGAGGACAAATGAGGCTTTTGAAACCTCCTTGCGACATGAAAAATTAACAAGCGTTACAATTACCTGATTGAATTAGGAATCTATTCCAGTTCAGTTAAATGTAAAATCCCCTCTTATTTAATTAGACGTTTAATTGCCTTCCTGTTTGACAGGAGAGAGCCCATCACTCCTCCCTCTAGGCAGCAGGCGGGCAGGGGCGGACAGCTCACCTTTGGTAGGCGTTAGGATGCGGAGCCGCAGCCGCCGGCGCGGGGAGGAGTGGAGGCATGCTGGCCCTGCAGCGGTGCTGGAGGGCCCCGTTGCTGCAGCTTATGCCCTTGCTCCACAGCAAGGTGCCTTTGAGCACCCTGGGGAGACCAAGCCAAGCTGTGTTCTGGTCTTTCTGGCCAGCTTTGGCCCACGTGGGTGCTCCTCCCACCCCAAAGCTCTTTGTGTCACCCCTTCCCCAGGACAGGGACCTTGTGGGGGCTTGAGTATAAATCGGGGACGTGCCTCTGCCTTCCGTCTTTCCCCTGTGGCTTTGCCAAAGGGGTCTGCAAGTCACACCTCTTGCTGCGGGCAGCACAGAGGCACGCAGAGCAAAGCGGGCCCTGCCCTGCCTCTTTCCTCACCGCACTGGTTCATTCCCTGAGCTACAGTAGAGTTTTCTGGGGTACTTAGAGCTCCTTTCTCTCTCCAAAGGGTGGAGAGAAAGGGGCAGTGTCTCTGCCCCCTAATTTCTGCTTGTGGGCTCGCAACGTGATGGGGGTGAGAGTCCTGCAAACTGCAGTCTCATCTGGTGTTTAAAATTCCCCTGTCAAGTGATCCATTGTCTGATGCCAAACTAGCTGGGCAGATTGTTTTCTTTATCCAAAGGGGGATGGATTTAAATAGACTAATCAGAGTTTAACACAGGGCTAATGATGAAAGGTTATCATCTGTCCATCCCTAACCCCTCCAGGGAGTCTCTTCTCAGATGTAGGTAACAACAGCAGTGTTGGCAAACTAACCCCTTTCTCTTACCCTGGTGTCGGTAGCTTGCTACAAAGAGAATTTGACCTTGACGTGGAGTTTGCAGGCTGGCATGGGGCGGATTCTTTTTCTGTCTCATCACCGCTGCCGCTCTGGATATTGTTTTGTTTATGGAAATTTGTGCACGTGCATCCAAAATGTGCTCAGGGCAGTTCCCGCGCTGGGGTCGCTGCCTGTTGTGGGGGAGGGTTGAGGGCTGGAGAGGGTCCTTCAGAACGAGATGCAAGGCAGGCCGGCTCCTGCAGCCACCGCGTTTGCGGGCTAGCAGACTTCACCCCAGAAAGAAGGGATTTATTTTGCTAACGTAAGTGTAACTTTCTTAATTCTTGCACAGGACTTTGGTGACGTTGTTTACACTTTTGAAATACCTTTCCATGGCAAGACCTTTATTTTAAAGGTAAGAACCTTCCCGGATCGCTTCCTTAGTCCATGTGGTACAGGCGAAGAGCTGCTGCTCTGCTCGGAGCCGCGGCTCGGCTTTCGTGCTCTCTCCTGGCCCTGGCGGGACAGGTCAGGCTGCAAAGCACGCTCTTTGCTTGAGACAGATGAACCGCACTGCACGCTCTAGGGAATCTCTCCAGGAAAGCCCCTTGGCTGGCAGACAAACTCCCCAGCAAATATGCTGGGCCCCAGTCTCTGCTGGTAGAAGTGGGAGCAGGTGACTGCAAGACTCGCTTCCAACCCCAGCATCTAGGACTAATCTGACCAAGGAGGCTAATTGGAACTAATTGCCAGCAAGACCAGGGCTGAGTGTGCGTCTGCTGCCGCCTGGCATTGAGGAGAGCTGCTCGGAAGTGCCTTGCTCTGTGCCCTCTCGCTGGAGTGGCTTGGCTGTAAACCACGCTTTAATGAAGCATTGGTGCTGCGGTGGCTTTTCTTTGTTCCAGTGCATATGTTGCCTCGCTGGCAGGAGCTGCCAATGGAGCAGCTCTGTATTCGCGAGAAAAAGCTGGATGGTCCCACTTTACTGCATTAACCGTTTGCCTCCAAAGATCCCCTGTCCCACGGGGATGTGCAGAAATGAATGTTGTCTGTGCCGAGCTCAGAATAGCTTTTCGGCAACTTCCTGGAGCAGCCGTGCACGCGGCAGAACTGCTGATAAAGTGGGGTGAGGGTGGGAGAAGAGCCAGCCTGAGTCAGCCCCAAGGTCTGTCCGTCTCGTCGTGTTACAGACAGGCGCTCGCCCTCTCTTACGCCAGCACGGACCTCGGCGGGCAGCAGTTCAGCAACTGCCGAAACCTGAGGTCTGGTCTGTCCTCTCCGGCTCCACGGGTGCCCTGCAGGCCCCTGGGAACGAGAGCGCTGTGGCAGAGGGGTGACAGCCTTGGCTTTGTGTGCGCTTGAGCCAGGCCAGCCTCGCCGCTTCCCTCCTGTATTATCCCAGTTGTTCTTTGTGATCTGCCCTGCGTTCCTTAAAAATAATCTTACCAGAGTGGAGTGGGGGACTGGCTAACAGCTCTGGCTCTGTCCTCAGGCTTTCCTGCAGTGCTCTGCTGAAACAGTTTACCAGGAGGTTATTCTCCAGCCTGAGAAGATGATCCTGTGGAACAGAACAGTGGCAGCTTGCCAGGTGAGCGTGCCGGACAAAGATGGCTTAATCACAGGAGCTCCTTGGAGCGGAGAGTTGGAGCTTCCCAGTCCAACACCGGCTGTCGGCGGTGCCCAGGCCCTACTGGAGCTTAGCTGGATCCGAGTCACCGAGGCGTTAAATCTCCACCGCTCATCCGTACGATCCGAATGCTCCGCGGTAGCCAGCTGCATGCATGTGCCCATCCAAAAGCCCATGAGGTGGGCAGGGAGATGGGCCAGCGGCTGAGCCAAGCCTGCTTTTGCTTGGTAGGGTTTGGGCGTTTTGTGGCGTTGGTGTGGCAGGGATCCGGAGGGCACGCCTGTGCCCCCCACCCCCCACCGCCCCAGAAAAGCGGAGGGACCGGTCCCAGAGCAGGAGACAAACCTGTGCACACACCGCCAAAGAGCTCGTCCCCCGCAGCCTCAGAGCAGCTGCTAAAGACACTCAGGTTGCTTTGAATCCCGGTGCTGTTTTAGGGGAGGGTCCGCGTCGCCCAGCTGTTGGCACGTGCAGACCTGCAGGCGCAGTCTTGGGAAAGCTCTCTTCTTTTCTTTTTTTTTCTTTCACCCTCCCCCCCCCCCGCTCCCCCCAGATCTTGCAGCGGGTTGAAGACAACACGATCATCTCATACGATGTAGCAGCTGGGGCTGCAGGCGGTGTTGTTTCCCCAAGGTCAGTTTATTCCACTGTCTGTTTTGTACTGAGCCCCTAAACACCCTCCTAAAATACGGAGGGAAGCATCTGAGTGTGGTGCGAGCGCTCTGCCCCGGCTCTGCCGCTCTTTGCTGGCTGGGAGCTCCCCGTGTCAACGAGGCACGGCGGGCTGGCTGTGCGGGCAATGCTCCCAAAGGCAAGGAGCCCCTGAAGTCTCCTCCAGACGTTTCTGGCAGGAATCTCGGAGCTCAAAATCTGTCTCGGTCGGTCTCCCTGCTAAGTGCTGCGCTGTGCTTTGTCCGTATGTTGACGTACCTCTGCCACAGCCTTTCCCAGCAGTCCGGAGAGCAGGATCTGCTCCTTCAAAGTCCCATGCACATTTCAAAGTGGTCAGCGCCCTTTCTTTGCTTAGGGATTTTGTGAACGTGCGCCGGATCGAGAGAAGAAGAGACAGGTACATTTCCTCAGGGATGTCGACCACGCACAGCCTGAAGCCTCCGCTCTCCAAGTATGTCAGGTAAGAGGCAGGTCCTATTTTTTTTTTTAGCTGGTATCTGACACGCACGCTTTGCTTAAGCTTGGAGCAAAGAGCCACTTAAATGAAAACCCTGCTGTCTTTCTGGCAGCGTTTGCAGGAAGCTAATCTATTTGTGGAACTAAACCTTGCTTCCCTTGTTCTTCCTTTGTTAAAGAAACTCTCTGTGCTGTTCGGTGTTGCTCGGGTGTTTCCCAGCTCAGGGCAGTGGAGCTGCTGACCAGTAAGAGCACAAACCCCAACCCAGTCCGCATCCTGTTTATGTAACAGTTAATTCCCAAACAGGGCCAGCTGCCATTTCTGAGGGGCAGTAAACAGCTGACTCTGGCTCGCTTTGAGCCTCTCGGATGCCTTTTGCTTCTTGTAAGCCAGTCACTTACTGACTTTAAAGGCTGCGGACATTGAGAGATGGTCCCGTGGGTGAAACAAGCTGCGTCAGGGTGGACTGGCTCCCAAAGTGTCGGCAGGTCTTTGGCCTCTCCCCTTCCGAAGGGACGGCTTCGCCCGGCTGGTGATGGATCTCGGCGGGGTTAGTCTCATCAAACAAGGACTCCTTGTTACCGTCTGCTCCAGTGCCTGGGGCCCAGCTGTGCCACTTCGCGCACTGACTTTGTTTTTTCTAATAATCTGGTTAAAGTAATTGACATTTTAACTCAGAGCCGTTATAGCTGCCTCAGTCTATTTAAGAGCTGGGGACTTCAGGGCCTAGAAAAATCTTTTTACAAATGTATGCAGCAAAAATAGTGTGTTCCTGAACAGGGAAGGGAAATCTGTATTTGGGCTGTGTGTGTGAGCGCAGCTTTCGTCTCTGAGACGGATCAGATGGTGCGAAGAAGGATCTGGGGGCTGTAGTGACAAGGCTCCCCGCGCCGAGCCTGTCCTGACTGCGTAGGGTTTCCCTGGCCGCTTGGCTTTCCTGGGACCTCTTGTTTGCACCCATTTCCCCGGGGTTGTGCCTCGGAAACCTCCCCGCGGTGAAGAGCCGGTGTCGGCCGGGCTGGCGCGGTCCAGAGGCAGAGGCTGCTTCTCAGCCGGCAGCCCTGCGGCGGCCCTGGCACCACCGCTGCCAAGGCACCTGTGGGAAACCTGCCTTGCCGTGCTTGCTCGTGTGCCTGCAGCCAAAGCAGATACCTTCCCGGGCACTCGGCGCATCTGCTCTCACCCCGCTGGGCTCCCGTCCTCGCTGCCAGGCGGAGGGGGCGGCTGCTGCCGCAGGAGCTAGCGCAGGACCGGTGCGGTGCACCCCAGAGTGTTAGCGAACGGCTTTTCAGCCGGCCCCGGCTCTGACTGTGTGCCGCTCTTGGCTCCCCACAGGGGTGAGAACGGGCCCGGAGGATTCATCGTACTGAAATGTCCCAGCAACCCCAGGGTCTGCACGTTCATCTGGATTCTCAACACGGACCTGAAGGTAAAGCCAGTTCTTCGCTGATGTGCGAGCGCCGGGGCCGTATCCTGTCCCCAGCAGAGCTCACCAGCAGGCTCCGGCGTCCCCTGCGCGGCGCAGGCTGCCTGCTGAGGACCTGCTCCCTCCTCCCAGCGGCTGCAGTCCCCGCCGGCCGCTTCTGAAAGCAGCTCATTATCGAAGGCTGCCCTAAAGGGACTTGAGTTCTGCAGGTGGAGGTTAAACGCTGCCTGAAAATCGCCCTCTTTCCCCCTGAAGTTGCCCCAGCGTGAGGTGGGGAAGCTCTTCCTCACCGGGCAGAGATCTTGCTTAGGAGTTTCACATCTCTGTGCGCAGGACTGGGGGAGAGGAGACTTTTGTCCTCTTTGGGGACTGAAAACAGTGGGGCATGTGAAGTGGTGTCTGGCTGCTCCCAGGAACCTGCTGAAGGGGCGATCTGCTCGCCCCTGCCTGCCCTGCTCCCAGACACCCCGGTACAGGCGCAGCCGCCCCTGGGGCGCGTTGGGGCTCTGTCCGCACCCGGGGAAAGGTGCTTTGGACGTACGAGATGACCCAGATCTGGAGCTATTTACAGAGCTGCGTGTCGAGTCCTTGCTGGTGGCCCAGACAAAAGGCAGCGTGCGAAGGGAGCCGGGGTCGGGCGGATGGGGGGAGCGGAGCTGGCCCGATTTCTTCCTCCGCTGAAGGCTGACGTGGTAACGGCGCTGCAGCAGCGAGCACAAAGGCTCCATTCATCAGCGCTCTGCTGCAAAGCTGCGCGGCCCCCTCCCCTCCCACGTCCCTCCCTCCCTCCCCGCAAAGTAGATCAGCTCCTGCCTGCCTTGTGAAATGCTCTGGAAAGGGTTTGCAGAAGCGCTTGCCTGGGCAGCGAAAGCGGGGGCAGAGCAGAGCGTGGCTGCGTGCCCCTTTGCGCTGGAGATCTGCTTTCCGTCACGGGTCTGGCTCCGATGCCTCTTCCGCCCCTCTGTAACGAGCGGGTTGGGAGGGATAACGAACCCACTTGGTTGTGCAAGATGGGGCTCAGAAAGGAAAGACGTTCCTTGTGCTTCCCGGGCCGGAGAGCGCTCGCCCACTGCCTGCCTCCGCTGCTGGAAGAAATGCCGGAGTGGCCGAGCTATTAATAACGCGCCTGTCAACTGCTTCCACCATCTTCCTGAAGGGCTCTGCGAGTGCCCAGACCCTTCTTCTGTGCTGCCTTGTTATTTCCTTTGGCCCTGAAGAAGTATTTATAGCACATGGCTCATCCCTTCCTGCGACGAAGGGTGAGAATTACACACGTGTGTGTGTGTGTTTGTGTCTGTGACGGAGTTTCACCCCGGAGCTCGTTTCAGGGAGGTGTCTGAAATGGCCCCTGGACCAATGGTCTCGCAATCTCCTGCCCCTGTGTCGCAGACAAAACCTGCTCCAGGGAAGAGTCTCTGCCTCCTGCCCTGCTGAAACACCCCAGTCCAAGGAGGGGGGGGGGGGGGTCCTCCTGTGCCTACCTGACCCCCCCCAGGACAGCTGGTGAGCCGTCCCTGCCTGAGCTGCCTGCACTTGGGACCCCTTCTCTGCCCCGGGACCCTGCGCAAGCCCCCGGCGCTGCTCCCCGCCCTGCCTCAGCTCCCTTCCCCCGCAGAGGCAAGGATTTTTATCTTTTTTTTTTTTTTTTTTTTTTTTTTTAAAAATGTATCTCACATAATAGAACACAGGCCGAGGCGGTTGGGATTGAGTCGTGCAGGGCTTTTTAGAGAAATCAAAACGTGTTTCAGTTCCTCCCCCGGAGCAAGCTCCTTGAAAGCGGCAGCTCTCCCCGCTGCGGTGCTGGTGCGTCCCTCAGCCTGGGCTGACGCCGCCGGGTCGGCATGGGGGGCCAGCCCCGAGCCCCGAACCCAGCGATGCCCCCGTGCTGCCCTGACTCACGGCTCCGTCCTCGTCTGCTTTCCCCGCAGGGTCGCCTGCCCCGTTACCTGATCCACCAGAGCCTGGCCGCCACCATGTTTGAGTTCGCCTTCCACCTCCGCCAGCGCGTCAGCGAGCTTTCCGGCAAGCTGTGAGCAAGCAGGCACCTGCCCTCGCCGGACATTCCTCTGCAGCCGGGGCGCAGCCGGGAGAGGACCCTGCGGCCCCCGGGGCCTCCCCGTGACCCCCCCCCCCGCCCAAGGGAGGATGCCTCCTACTAACAGTGCTGAGATGAGGCCGGGGGTGCTCGGCTCCTTCTCCCACCACGGTTCCCCCTAACCAGGGCCCTGAAACCACTGACTGTTGTGTGCCAAACCCCTGCCCTGCCCTCCTCTGGGTCTGACCCACCCCACCCGCCTCACGCAGGGGTTGGGGGCTCCTCTGTGACCCCCAGACTCCTGTACTTGTGCCCCACTTCCATGAGAAAGAGGGGCCGGAGGAGAAGGCCGCGTTACAAGGTGAGGACCTTCACCCTCTGTCCACCCGAAGCCCCCTGCCCAGGCTCTGCCCCTCGGCACCCGGGGGCAAAGACGCAGGTTGTGCCCGGCTCGTGGCCGTTGTCCCCCCCGGGGGCTGTGCCCCCCCACCCTGCAGGAGGGGATGGGAGGGGGGGTCTGGGCCGGGGACCACTCCAAGGCTGTTCCCTGGTACTTCGGGCTGCCCAAGTTTACCCTTGGGGCTTGGCTGAGCTCATCCCTGCCCCCCCGCCTGCAGCTCCGGGCGGAGGCAGAGTGTGATTTGCCTTAAGCAGAGACTTTTATCCTTTTTGGGGGCTGCAGGGGGCAGAGCTGGGGCGGGGGGGGGGGGATATTCGGGGGCGACTGCGCGTTTTTCTACCGGTGAGTGCCGGGG